>WEKY01055340.1:335602-407981 GCA_013390045.1 Picathartes gymnocephalus
TTTTTTTTTTCCTTTTTTTTTTTTTTTTTTTTTTTTTTTTTTTTTTGACTAATGTAGATATTGGGCTGATTCATGCTGATATGTTTGGAATTATTATTCTGTAATAGTCATCAGCATCTAAAAAGGACCTCAGTTCTGCCAGAGCTCAGCAGCAGGGAAGAGAAGCTGACAACTGAATAAGCCCCTGCCTTCCCTTTCAAGATAGGATAATTCCAAGCTTAGAGGTCTCTCAGGAGAGAGCTAGCTTTCTCAGGAGACATCTGGTACCCCCTGCTTCTCTTTGGGCCTGAGCTGCTAATCTTTCTCTGGGTATTTCTGGCACCCCTGGATTACAGCTCTGTAGTGCAGGGAAACTGTGATGGGCCAGAGTGCTGCGTCCCTCTGAGTCACAGCCCACCCTCGCTACTGCTCAGGGGGCAGGAATGCAGTGACAGGTTGTATGGATCAATCGTGGAGGACATTTGGGTCTGGGCTGATTAAAAATAGCCTGACTTAGACCTCCTTTTTCAGGCTCCGGAAGGCTCCCTGCAAGGACGGGCTTTGCAGCCAAGTTCAAGGTCTAGTCTGTATTCAAACTGGGTTATCTCCATTCCTGCTGATAGCCCATATAGTGCCTGGACACCCTTGATCTACCTGGGCATAGCAGGCTGAGCCACGTGCTGTCTCTAAAGTATTGGCTCCCGTGGGACCTAGCCTGCAGATTTAATTAGCTCCGTCAAAGTTTCATTTTTGTTTTCTGTTGGGTTTTTTTGTTTGTTTGGTTTTTTTTTTTTACTTGGAAGAAAGCCCTGTATAAAACATCACACTCCTCCAGTCCATGCTCCCACACACAAGCCACATGGATGCTCTTCAGAAATGTACTATGTCAAGCTGCTTATGGACCAAGCTTTGAGGAATGCTCAGCTTGGCTTCATGTGGGCAGTGGAGGAGTGAGGGTTGTGCATGGTGTATTCCTGAGGGACAAGCCTGGTTTCTGGGCTGAAGTAATTGTGCTCCCATACGGTGAAGGGATCAGAGCTGGCAGGAGAGGATGAAGCCTTTCTTTGCATCTGAGGAAAAGGCACAGGGGCTTGGGAAGGGTGGCAGTTTCATTGGGAGTGACTCACTTCCTGGGGAAGTTGTCCCCACAGGAGTCTGTGCACCAAGGGACAGAGTATTGATGAGGCTGAGCCTTGAAACTACACAGCTGCTGGTAGTTCTGCTCTTCCTGCTTTGGGGAAGGACCTGGCCATCCTTCCCTGTATTGTTTTATTATTTGTAGTTCCCTGGGTTTTGTCTCTCCAGGGGACTCAGTTATTTTCCTTTGCCCTCTCTCCCCATGAGCAGTAGGGGAGCGCTCACCTCATTCAGATTGCAGGCGTCACTTGCCTGCAGCCCTTCACCAGGTCTGCAGCAGAGGGACAATTGAAACCCCCAGCAGAAGAGCACTCTTACACCTTGGGACAGAATCGCAGTCTCCTACTATTGCCTGGGCTACTGGGAGGTCAAGATCCCGGTTGTGGGCTTAGGACAGAGCCTTTCTCTTCCCTGTTCCATCCACCTTTCCCTATGAAGACAGGCTGAAAGAGCTGGGACTGTTCAGCCTGGAGAAGAGAAGGCTTTGGGGAGACCTTAGAGCACCTTCAAATACCTAAAAGGGGCTACAAGAGAGCTGGAGAGGGACTTTTTACAAAGGCATGTAGTGAAAGGATAAGGGAGAATGGGTTCCAACTGAAAGAGGGTAGGTTTAGGTTAAATATTAGGAGGAGGTTCTTCACTTTGAAGGTGGAGAGACACTGGCCCAGGTTGCCCAGAGATGTTGTGGATAGCCTATCCCTGGAAGTGTGCAAGGCCAGGTTGGATGGGGCTTTGAGAAACCTGGTCTAGTGGAAGGTGTCCCTGCTCACAGCAGAGAGGTTGGAACTAGATGATCTTTAAGGTCCCTTCCAATCCAAAACAGTCCAGGATTATATGATTAACATTTCCCTTCCTAGAAAAACTGCTTCCTTTTTTTCCCCCTTTTGCTTTTCGGTCACCCAATTCCAGCAGAGTTTAGGAGATAAATTGCTACTTTCTGAGCAGAAAACCAAATCTCCCTTTTCCCCTTCTCTTTCCCACCCCCACAAGAAATACAGCTGGATGCGAACCCTCAGGCACTGTCCTTTAGATCTAGCCTATCCTTTCTGTCCTGCATCGATGCCATTCCTGAAGACCTGTAGGGAGTCGGAGGAGTCTCGCTACTGAGAAAATGCCCTGTTTTGGCTGTGTTTGCACAGTAATTACCCCTGCTTATCCCAGAGCAATAACCCATTCCACCCACTTCTGGGGTTCCTTGAATCCATCCTCCCACTTTATCATGCACATCTCAAACAGGAAGGCAGCTGCCTGGTGAGAGGAAGCGCTGCAGCATCTTGGCCTGTCTCAATTTTTAGCACTATTGTAGTTTCAGCTGAAGGCTCTGAAGGACCCAAGGGAATGGGGGGGAGAGGGGACAGCGGCTTCCTGTGCATTTCAGCAAGGCAGAGACTGAGCCGGTGCTGCTCACCACAAACACCGGTGCTGCCATGAATTATGCATTCCTTGTTTAAAGAGAGGTCGCTCTCATCAATAATTGAAAGCTCCCTGCTCTGCCTTCAGCATCACATCTCCCACACCGGGAGTTAGGGAACTCATGAAATCTGCATGGACTTCCTCAAGGTGGCTAGGGACTGGTGGAAAGAGGCAGCAAAATGCAGACAAAACAAACCAAAAACGCCGCTGCAGCTTTGCTGTGTGAAATTAAGAGTCATCTGCAGCTACCTGCAGGTCTGCTCCAGCCCTGCCCCTCACACCCCTCTCACCTCCCCTCTCCACACCTGTCTCCTCCCAGGGTACACACAGAACAATAAGCTTGCAAACATGGCTGAAACCAAGATTAGGGAGCATTTTTTAAAACTTTTGACTCCACTTCCTTAGTGTAGTTTGCTTTGGGTGCTTGCCTAGAAAATCATTACACTGGATGGTGGGATGTTCACAAGGGACAGTTTGAACTGTTTGTCCCTCTGGGAAGGTAAGGATCTTTAGAGCCTGTGTCTCCGACTAGAGCTGTACAGTCCTGGTGCTGGGGTTGCTCCAGCATTCAGAGTCTTGTAAGCCTGGCTCAGACAGGCTGGCTGCCCTGAACCAAAGGCTGGAAAATCACCTTTCTTGCAGAGCAAACGTTCTGAAAGGTGTGGTTCTCATACTGGATCAGGCAGGCAGAGGGCAGAACCAAAACCTCACAAGAGAACTAACAAAGCCTGTGTGATCCTAACCATTTCTGAGCTATCAAAAAGGATGTAAATTTAGCAGCTTCTCAACAGGGCTGTAGGAAAATCAGAGGCACTGGAACATGTCAGCCTTATAATGCCTAGTTAGCTGTGTCTCTGCCTAACTTTCACCTTTCTCCTATTCACCCAGCATGTCCTTTCAAACACTCTGCAGCTCAGGGAGAAAGTCACTGCCTGGGCCATTTTCCAGCCTGGAATCTGTATCCCTCTCTCAACATCTGGGTTGTCCTGCCTGTAACAAATTGTGCCCTGTTGATAGTTAGTCAACAACAGAGGAAGGGATTGGTCACGTGTGATGGTCTGAGCCTCAGCCAGATCTTGCTTCTCTTCAGCATCATTCTGGGGAATCCAGCTCTTCCCCCCAGGTGCTTCTCTCATTGTCTTCTCCTGAATCCTTTCAGAATAATGCCCCCTGCATCAGCACAGGAGCTTAAATGAAGACTGAACGGTGTTGCATCCCAGGAGCTGAGAAGTCTGACAAAGCAGTGTGAAGCCAGAGTAGTACGAGAAACATTTTGTCTCTGTCATACTCAGCTTTGTGCTCTGTGTGTTTGTTTATTTTTTAATGGAGAACAGAAGATTGATGGATGAAATTAAGAAGAGGGATGTGTAATTGGAAAACAGCTCAAGAAGGCTACAGGCAGCATATTGAAGGCATCCATCAAACATTCAGCTAATGTTGTTAAGGGTGTGTAACACAAACAAGGGCTGCAGGAGACACTAGGGGAAAAAAGAAAAGGAAAGAGAACGGGGAATAGGCAGGACAGGAGGAATAGCAAGGGAGGAGAAGAGCCAGCAAGAGACTACAATCAATAATATTTGTACTGCAATCACATCCAAGGACTCCCATTGGAATCAGTGCCGGACTGTACAAGCACATTAAGTGATGGTCCCTGCCCTCTACAGCTTAAATCCAGGAATTACCAGATGATCGTCGGAGATGGGCTTAGATGATCACAAAATTTTCTTCTGATCTTGAATCTCATTTAATAGGATCTACTCTGAGAGGGGTTAAAGGCAGAAGGAAGGTAGCTGGTTGTGCCAAGAATACACATAGTAATGTTTGCCAGCAGGCATGCAATTAATCCGAGCCACTTAGGAGACTTTGGTTTTAATTATAAAAAGTAGGTAAAAATATGTGCAGTAAACCTCTGTCGGCCCCACTGGGGCCATCAGCAGGCTACCCAGAGGCATCGATATGTGACTGTATTCTGATGGTGTGTTTTCAAAAGGCTGGACTGATGCTTTAATGGACCACTTTGTGGGAAATATTCCATGCAGGGTGGACATTAAGAGAATGTAAAGGGCCTTTATGTGGGTAAGGACAGAAGACAAAGGCTAAAATTATTAGTAAGCCAGGGGATTCCTGTAGTCCTGGAAACAGGGAAGAAAAGAGACTCTGAAGGATTGAGAAAAGGCAGGTGAAAGATATAAAGCAACAGAGAAGAGCATGCATGATGGATGCAGGGGGAGACAGTGGGGGAGACAAGGTAACATTTTAAAGAGAAAATAAAGTATTCCAATAGAGATTTTTTGAAATGGGGTTAAAGTCAGCTCCTCTGTGAGGTTCACAAGTTACCTGGGGCTTTATGCAGAGTTTAACTCCTTCAGTCTCACTTGCTTTGGAAAACCAATAGAGAGAAGGTGCATGTAGAAATAAATGAGCACGGAGCGCCAGGGGAGTTGCACACACAGACAGCATCTCCACTTGTGTGCAGTGTTTGAGAAACGTGAACAGGGCTGGCTGGAAAAGGGAGGAGGAGAAAGAACTAGAAAGGGAATTCGTTAAAAATTCTTTTACCTCTGATCCACTCTCCTCCGTGCTCTCTTGGTAACATGGCTGCCACTGCTGCCTCCTCCTCTCCTTCCCTCCAGAAGCAACCTGAGTTTGCAGCAGTAGCAGGTCTGCTGCATAGAAACTGTGTCTGTATAATTAAGGCCTTTTATTAAAGGGAAGAAGCACTGGCTGCCTGACTCTGGTGGAGGGACATTTGTAATTGCAAGCATACTAAAGGAAGCAAGGAGCTGTGATGACCCTGAGCCAGGGCCTGGGTGGGCCTAGGTATCTGTAGTTGTTAATAGCAATCCTTGGATTGCTTTTGTGGCTCTGTCTGTTGTCGTAGCCATGAGTGATGGGAAGCTTTACTCTGTGCTGCTACGCTGCTAAGAGGAAGGATTTTCTGTAGGGAAAGTAGTCCCTGGTGTGGGTAACACCATCCTGCCCTCTGTCCAGCCTGGATCTGTAGCTTACCAAACACCTATGCCCTTGGCACTAAAGCTTGAAGGACACTCTTGTACCTGCCCCAGACCCAGTCATCAAAAAGCAATGAAGTTAAGCAGAGCCAGCATGTTTCCTGCACGAGGCTTCTGCTCACATCACCAAAACACTCTTGCGTGCCCCTGGACACACAGGTTCCTTGGTCTACTTCATCAGTTTTTTGTAGCTTGAAAGTAGTGAAATGGGTGCCATGGTGTTTCCTGAGTGAGGAGGTAAGAAACATTAGATATTATCACCATTAATGATTGTCTTGGGGAACAGTCAGTGGGAATCCATTTCGCTGAGGGACTGCTCCAGCATGGTACCATTGGTATCTAACAAGGAATGAGCTTGTGTTGCAGTAATTTCCTTAACAGGGCTTATGAACATCTACTTGCCTGCCAGAGGACTTTCTGAAACATGCAGATCTTCTGTCAGATGTGGCTGAAATAAGATTGACAGTTATTGGTGGTAGGGCACTGACGAGCCCTGCAATTGCATAATCCTTGTTTTTTTTCAGGACATCAAGGTAAAATGTCAGAGAAACAATTAAAGACAGATTCTAAGAGGCCCCAGAGGATGAATTTAGAATAGCACCTCCTAATACCTTTCAGGAGTACCCTGTGGCTGCTGTCACTGCAGAGCCCTTTTAGACCAGTTGTCATGTTTCTTCTCACACAATCCTCTAAGGCTGAAGCAAGGCAATCCTTCCCCTCTGGACAGATGAGGAGGTGCTGAACCCAAATCCTGGATGAGGAGTTGCTTTTGAACAAAATGTGCCTGTGTCCCTTTGAGGACCTTGGTTTTAGCTGACTGGCCTTCAGTACGCTTAAAAATCCCTGGCAGAGCAGGAATTTAGAGCCAACCAAATTGAACCTCCTTTCAATCTTTTGTATCAGCATGATGCCATCATTCTCTTCCCTCCAAATGCCTTCAGCCTAGGAGTGTAAGAGGACCTGGAAGGGCCTGGTGGGTACTCCAAAGTCTGTGATATCAGCTAAATACTGCAATGGCCAAACACTGCAAACCAAAAGTAGAAAGGGATGTGGGATAATTAAACATTCAGCAGGCATCACCAGCACTGTGGAATGACCAAGGCAGGGATTTCGTGGAACACTTAGTAGGTGATAGTGTGCATGCCTGATTGCCTCAATGCATCTGCATAAGGAGGATGAATTAACACTGCAGAAGTGTTAAGAGATGCTGGCTATCTAGAGGATGCCTGACATCTACTGTTTTGTCCAGTTGCATATTCGGGCACACAAATCTTGCACGCAGTTCTAAAAAATTGTACAAAAGAAGCAAACTAAATGGTCACCACAAAGATCAGAAATGAATACAAGTCCCGAAGAGGGGGCAAGTAGCAGCCCTCTCTGGCTTCAGAATGAACAACCCTAAGTCAAGGACAATGGTTTCATCATGGGATAGTGGGAGGTTCTTTATAGCAACAGAAATAGCTAAAAGCTTCTATTCAATAGCACCAGAGCTGGCCAAGCTGCATAATGGTTTGGACCTGCAATGTTAGTGGAGATCCTTGTAAACTTAGACAACACTTTTCTGGATCAGGGCCAAACATTTGTCATGCCTCCCTGCATTTTGGGTGACTGGTATTTTGGAGGCCTTACTCTTTTTTTCTTTTCTGAAAGGTAGAGAGATGCCTGGGCATTGGAAGCTCCTGCAGCATGCTGAGAAGACGTAACCTTCTTACCACGCTCCTGATTGCCTTGCCATGGGCTCTTCTCCTAACCTTGTGGCACCAGTACCCAACCACCCACTACCTCAGCTTGCTGAGAAGTAAGTGCAAAAGTTCTGCTGTCAGTGTGCTGGTGGCTGTGATGATTTCTGGTGCAAACCCTCAGCAGGAAATGCTCTCTCATGGGATGGGTTAAACAAAGACAAACTTGCCTGAAGGCCCCCTCGGGGTTTTCCAACAGCAGGAGCATAAATTGTTCTTAAGACCATGTTAAACATGCACCTTAGGCTAGCTTTGGGGAGAGGATGCAGCACTATCTCCAGGTAGATGTGTGCCTCCCTGGACAGGAGGCAGCCTGTTAGTTATTAGTCCTCTGACATCTTCTTTTTTTTCCTCTTTCTTCCTTCATTTTGCCCCAGAAGAGACAGACGAGAACGTGACCTCTAAAGCTGTCCTCAATGGTACCTCTGCACTGAGAGAAGAAGGCTTCCCATCATGCACTCGGCAGCAGCAAAGCACAGGGGCAACGCCTAAAATCATCCAGAATTATGTGTACTCCAGGCCTCCTCCCTGGTCAGACACCCTGCCAACCATCTTCGTTATCACCCCTACCTACACCCGGCCAGTGCAAAAGGCTGAGCTGACCCGTCTGGCCAACACCTTCCTCCACGTACAGAACCTGCACTGGGTGGTGGTGGAAGACTCTCCACGGAGGACCAACCTTGTATCCAACCTGCTGGAGAAGGCTGGGCTCAACTTCACCCACCTCAACGTGGAGACGCCCAAGAGCCTGAAGCTGGGTCTGTCCTGGATCCCGTCCCACACCCCAAGGGGGACACTACAGAGGAACCTGGGGCTGCACTGGCTGAGGGACAGCTTCAGCAACACCGCACCACCAGAAGGCGTAGTGTATTTTGCTGATGATGATAACACCTACAGCCTGGAGCTCTTTGAGGAGGTAAGAGACATAAAATGACATAGGACAGAAGAGCAGGATAGAGCTGCAGAGCCTCTTAAGCCCAGCTGCACTTGCAAAGAACTCGCCCACTCTGCATGCAGTGGCAGCTGGGTATGGGGGAGATGCAAGCCTGTAGTTATGCAAACCCAGCAGCCAGTGCTCTAAAGGGCTGAAAGGGCAAAGAACACATTTGCCACGCTATAGGCTGCAGATGTGAGCAGCCACTTGCACACCACTGCACCAGCTAGAGTTCCTCTTGCCAGGGACAACAGGACATGTACCTCAGAATTTATGCCTCTCCTCAGGGAGAGCTGACCTAATTTACATAAGCACCAAAGACAAACTTCCGGCAAGGCACAAATCTGCACTGCTGTAAGGGTGTGATGGGTAGGGGATGATAGAAAAGTTGTCTGACTTTCTATCCACCTTTACTCCTTGGCTGCCCTTCAGTTCTCCAAGTTCCAGCCACCACAACAGGGCTGTGCCTCTGGGATCACAGAAGCTTGCCCAGACTTCTGCTGGAGACCTGGCTTTTGTGAGATGCCAAGCCTAATGTGAACTTGCAGAAATCCAGTAAACTCTCTTGTCACCAATTTAAGCCAAACTGTACTAAGCCACTTGAAGAGCAGAATTATGCATAAGAACATATTTCCAGTTTTCAGAGTTGTTAGGTCTCTGTTAAGCTCATCCTGTCTTACTTCCTTCCAGGTCCTTTCTGGCAATTTCAATAAACCCCCACACTTCTAGCCAGTAGCCATGGACAAAAAAAAAAGCAGGAGGTGGGGGGAGAAATTGGAATAGATGAGGACAAAGATGAATCAGTCAGGGAGGGAAATTACTTGCATGAGTGTGAAGCTGGAGTGAGTAGAGTTGATAATACAGACCTAGAGGCCTGGTAGAAGTAGTATATGGCATTTACAAAAATGATAAAATTCTACCATAACAAAAATGTAAATGTTCAAATGGGATGAGAAAACCAGAGATTTTCATTCTTCTGGGGGACTGAAGTGGGCACAGAAAAGCAGTAAGTTTGGTGTTCAGAGAAGGCTAAGAATTTGCCTTGTGCTGTGGAAGCTGTAGCTCTTCAAGCAGCAGCACAGGCGAACTAGAGCTTGTGCTGCCAGAGCAATGTGATTGTGTAGGAAGTCAGTGGGGGAGGATAGGTGCCAATGAAAGTAGAGGATGGTGCACTAATGGGTTGGGACAAACATGGTGGGGTTGAATTCTCACAGCACTGTCTCTGGCTCACAGATGCGCTACACAAGGAGGGTCTCAGTCTGGCCAGTGGCTTTCGTCGGGGGGCTGCGATATGAGTCCCCAAAAGTGAGCCCAGCTGGGAAGGTGGTGGGCTGGAAAACGGTCTTTGACCCTAATCGTCCCTTTGCTATTGACATGGCTGGATTTGCCGTCAGCATCAAGTTGATTTTGGAGAGGCCTCATGCTAGTTTCAAGCTGGAGGGAGTTAAAGGAGGCTACCAGGAAACCAGTCTGCTGAAGGATCTAGTGACTATGGACGGGCTGGAGCCCAAAGCAGCCAACTGCACAAAGGTGAGTAGGACAAGAAATTTCAAAGATACAGTCTCCTTGCTGGGTCCTGGCTGCTTTTACAGCCTCTTGCCACACTCTTCCACCTTCCAGTGTGCCTGCCCTGTGCTGGCACATGTCAGTGCCAAATGATGCTGGGACAGACAGATGGACAAAGCCTGCTAAATTCTTCACAGATGTGAAGCTCAGAGAGAGCCAAGGAGCAGTGCTATGCATTCGGTGTTAATAAAGAATCTCAGATGAACAATTTGTGCCCAGATTGCTTCTCCAAAATCCAGGAGGTGTGGCAGAGGGTTGAGTCTGGAATTTTGGTCTAGAATGATCCCTCCTCCTTGTCACTGTTTCATGTGCCCGTGAAGGGTCTCCCAGGATCAACCCCTTTGAATCATGCTTCAAACAGCTGTGAACCTCAAGTTTCTGAGGATCCCACCCAATGGGTGCAGTACTCTCATTGTTTCCATGGCATTCAGAACGCCTGAACTCTTTGTGATTCCCTTTAGGTGTTGGTCTGGCACACAAGAACTGAGAGGCCCACTCTGGTTAATGAAGGCAAGCGTGGGTTTACAGACCCCAGAGTAGAGGTGTAAGCAGAGAGCCAGCTCCAGGGTGTGAGTATCTTTGTCTTTATTGTTTTTAGCAAGGCATATAATCTGTATCTGTTTCCTTATTTCTGCTATAATTTCCTCAAAAACTGCATATGCGACTGCTCCAGTAATTCATCATGCCACCCTTTGGACAAGAAGTAGATTCTCATCTTTATCCACATATGCTCTGTATTTCTTGCTCATTCAAGCCTCCTTGCAGACCATATGGGAGTTTTGCCTGACAGAGAGAAAAGTTTCACTCAGTATTAATGACAAGCCAAATTCCTTGACCCTGGACTCTTTCATCCAGCTCCAAACTTGCTTTGGTGTGGGAGCTGTCCTACAGCATGGAACGAGATCACACTCCTGCAGGCAACCTTTTGTGCAGGCAACTCTGCCACCTGTGCAGTGCTTCATGCATCCTCCTTCAGCTTTTAGCCTGCATGAACAGCTGTGGTGTGGGTGCAGCAGGGAAAGGCTGATGGAATGCTTAGAGCACCTCAGAACAGGAACCAGCAAAGCACAACCTACACAGACTCTCTCACTTTGAGGTGCTTAGTACCAGTGCTACCAGAGCTAGGAATACATCTGCTGCTGAGGGGAAATTGTGAAGGCACTAAGAAGTGCCTTTGCAGTTCACAGAGCCAGGTTCAGCAGCAGGATGGGGGATTATGGCAACCACCACAGGTGAGGCAGGAATGTATCAGAGATCATTGATAGGTTCTTAGAAAGAGAACAATGATGAACAGGCTTCAGGGGAGCTGTGACCTCCTCTGCCAGATGCCATGCCCTCTGATCTCAGTATCAGATTCCTATCTCAAAAGTCCCAAAAAAATAAAAGTATCCCAATTTTGGAGTACCCAGCTCTTTCTGAAATGACTCATATCAGTGTGAGGACACAGGATGCTGAATGATTTAGTCCTACTTTGGAAGATATTCCAGGAGTGCTTTTAGTTTTGATCCCAATATACACCTCAGCTCAGCTCTACCAGTGGAAATAAAACTGACAGCTTTTATCCAGGCAGTCATGAGTATTTCAACTCCTGCACTGATCTGTGTGCATCACTCAGCATTTCCACAGCACCTCATCATCTCTGAGTGACAGCCACCCAAATAGTGCAAAGCAATCCTAGTGCCTGCACACCCAGCAGCAGATGGAATGGACCGGAGTCAGTTACCTAAACACAGACACTGGTGCCACCATAGGGACCCTGGGGTAGCCTAAAAGCTACCCCAGATGCAAGATACCCATGCTTAGGCAGCAGCTCCTCTTTTCACTGGTGCTTTTGTGAGATCCACTAGCAACAGGCTCATTTTGCACACTCACCCGTGCTGAGTCTGCAGTAGCCTGAAGCTGTGATTGCCCAAACTCAGCTCATAAGGACTCACAGTCCAGTTAAGTGGTCTGGAGAAATTACTTACTTTGTAAAGGATGAGCAGGCCTATAAAAACTGAGAAAGATTAGACCCTCCTCACCTACTTGCCAGAGAAGGGGCTGACTGCTCCACTGGAGATGCAGAGTGTGGACATGATGCTTTCACAAATGTACCATTTATGGATGGGCACTTTAGTCCTCACCTCTCTCCCTGGCCAAACACCTAGCCATCCTCCATAAGAAATACAATGCATCAGCTATGGATTCTCATGAGAATGGTTCCCCATGAGTCATTTGTTGAGAGAAAGGAAAGAAACCAGTCTAAAAGATCAAGACACTGCTACTGATTCACCAGCAGGACTTGCACCTTTATCCAAGCCATCCTCTCCAATGGTTTCAAGCAGATTGTTGGCTGGGTCAGCCCTGCAGATTTTGAAGGATCTTTGCACTTGCATTAGCAGTAAATTTGACCACAATCCCTTCTACACCACTGTCTATCATGTGGGGCAGCTGCTCTGACACACCAGGTTGGCAGGTGGCATCTTCTCTGGGAGATACATGCAAGGTAAATTGCTTGAAATCAAGAGCAATCAAGCAAAGTCGTTAGATTGCATCTCTTAAAATTTTAAATTGAGATCTCTGCTGAAGGCTATAGTGTATTGGAGGTCCTTACTATCAAGGCTGCTGAGCTTCAGAACCTTGATAGAAATGATCTAGATAAGCCAGTGCTGAGAAAAAAAAGAGGCAAAATTGCTCCCCCGAGGATCTTCTGTTCTTAGACACAATAGGAAGAATGTTTCCATCTTTCCCTCCTGCCAATTAGTCCTCCTTGAGGATCAGATCAAGCCAGTTAAGTCCAAGACCTCCCAAAGCCCTCCTTCCCTTTAAATCCTGCAGATGTGAGTCAGGCAGACATTGCTTGGTGTGGGATTTGGTACTCTCCTAATCTCTAATTGGACCACCTGCATGGCTGCTTGCCACAGAGCAGCCAAAAGCTATCACAGCATACATCCCTGCCGACTGTATTGACACACCCTTGAAACACAGGCTTTGGCTTCTGGGAACAAGAGATGGAAATGAATTTCACCTCATATTTTTCTTTGTTAAAGTCCTGAAAACTATCATGGAAGATTGGTGATATAAAAGCTACCTGTTCTTATTGCTAACTTTTATTTACAGGCATCCAAAATAGAAGAATGTGCTTAGGTTAGCATAGGACTCCTGCTGCCTTGTGAAATTTGGAAACAGAGAAGGTTCATCTGCATTTCAGAGCTTCCAGACAGACTGAATAGAGATTGTCAGATCTCATCCTCCTACTCTTTCTTTAAAAAAATTATCAAAGAAGTTAAAATAATGACTTTAAGTGCAGACAAAAAAAAAATCTGTCAGAAACTTTATCTAATTCGTAAATAAAATCTCCCAGCTAAGACTCTAGTGCAGATAGAACAAGCATCTGTTCAGCCATATCCCAGCCCAAAGCTATGCACAGTGTGGCTGAGGAACCTGTTTACTGATGCCTGCAAAGTGTTTGCCTGAGCCAGGGGATAGCCCTATTCCACTGGATGTTGTATTTACACCTTCTTACCTCACCTTGTATTTGTTTTGACAGAGGCAGAGGGCTGTGATTGTTCCTGAAGTTCATCAGCAACCATAGCAACTGTGCACCCTGCCTGTCCTGCCCTGCGCTCTGTTCCACTGCTGGAGGATGAGAAACACCTCCAAATGTCACCACTCCAAACAGCTCCCATTGCCCAAAGAGGTGGTAATAAGGAGGGACAGAGCTGAGCTGGTGCCCTGAGATCCTGCCTGCCTGGGAGAGGAGTGCTTCCCTTTCCCACTGGGCCCTGTACTTTTAACCATTTGTTAAAACTTACTGGATGTGATCTTCATTGTCAGCTGTGCCAGCACAGAGGCTGAAATCCAGGATGGGTGCAAGTGCCTCCAAAGGTCTCTCCTGGCATATTGTAAAACCTGAACTTCAGTACAGCAGCTGTGAGCTGCAGTAGTTCAAGAACAGGATTTGTCACTAAAGCACAAACATGGACTTGTTGGCCTGAAGCTGGTGTGCTCTCAAAGCAGCTTTAACACAAAGCTAGCATGAGAGTCTCTCCCTCTGAGGGATGCACTCCAATATGTACACAGATCAGCCTCAGTGTTGGAGAGGAAGCTGTGCTGACAAATCTCATTTGGGGTTTGGGAGTTCAGAAGGGATCTGGTGCCTGTCCCTCAGCTCAGATCTTGAACTATCCCCGCTTAAAGCTGTTTTGGAAAACGCCCTCTGAGATCCCCAGGCATAGACCCCCTTGGATGAAGTTCCTCTCCTGCTCAGGGAGACGTGGCAGGTACTGTACCTCAAAGGCCATGCCTCCGTGTCTTGCTGCAGATACCAGAAAGCAGGGGTAAAGATGGGTGCACTTGAATTTGTTCAAGGCCTGGAAGCCTGCTGCAGCACCATCAGGTGCTTCAGGAGCCTCCAATCACGTGCATGGACTTGCTTCCTAGACCTCCAGAGAAGAAGACAACTCTCTGAGAGGGAGGTGGGTGAGAAGTGCTCCGAGAAGAGGAACCCTCAGCCTGCACTCATCTGCTGTGAGAACATAAAGGAATGTGGAGACATCATCAGGAAACCTATCTTGAGCACATACATGACAACTGAAATAACAAATGTGGCAAGGTTTTCCAGCTGAACTTTGAAAGGAGTGTGCGGTGCTGTGAAGAGAGAGGAGCCAGTGTCATGTGGAAGGGTTTTCCCTTTCCCTCAATAAAACAGGAAGACAGCCAGGTGGGAGGCAGCCTACAAAACAGGAGGTGCAAATGAGGACCGAAGGAAGGATGCACTGGATTAAAAGCACAAGTGTTGGTACCATATGTGTGCGTGGGGAGTGGTGTCACTGTGACTTTTCCAGGAAGATTCCTTGAATGACCCAGAAACCCCCTCTGAGCATGTCTTTAAAACCTTCTTCACTCAGGCCATAAGAAACAAGGCTTTAGGCATTCAAAACACATCAAGGATTTCACAGCTGTGAGAAGGTTATACAACTGAGTCATCCCTTGCCCAAGAAATTCTGGGCTAGCAGGAAACTTATTTATTTGTTGATTTATTTATATTATAATTCTTCTCTGCCTATTCCTTGTTTAGTTTTGGTTTTTAGCTTAGGTCACATGACATACTCATGAAGAAAGAATATTTTCCCCCTTGCCTCAGAACAGTAGAGCTTGGTGTTCACCGATGAATGTCATATGTTCTGTGCTCCCTGGGGTTTCTTTACAATGGTATCTTAAACTGGCAAAATAATCAGAAACACAGCAAGGGGGGCAGTACAGCAAAGGAAATTACAGTTCCTTTATGCAACAGACGTGGGTAGCACTAAGTTTCTGGCTCCCAAGCAATCACAGTGAGGTAAAAACATGAGCAAAGGACTGCCTCACTCAGCAGACAGTCCCCATGGGATCTCGGGAAGCCTCCACGAAAGGGGCTCTTTGAAGGGTGTCTGAGAGAAGGAGTTGGTCCATATTCTCTCAATGGAGAAGGAGCAGCCACGCATTCTGCTGTAGAAGAGGGCCAAAGTATGGGAGGGGCAAAGGGGATGAGATGCCTCCTTTCAGAGAGAGAGACAGGAGAAATCAAAGAATAGGTATCAACTAGAGAAATGGACAATGCATTTACTGAGGCTAAGGCCAGGGTCTGTCTGGATGAACACACCAGCAGTACAAGGCCACCCTGCCAGCTGTCTCAGCATGAAAAAAAAATACTGAATGGGTTGAGAAAGCAATGTGTTCTCTGGACTGTAGAAAGGTCCTTACAGAGCATACTGGCACTGGATAGCATGAAGGAAGCCCAGCATCCACAGAATGCTTTTCACTCTGTATTTGTCAGAGCTTTTTGTCCTGCCCTCTGCAGAAGGCAGCAGGGCTTGCACTCCAGTGGGCTTTGCCAGCCCATCCTGCCACCAGGCAGGTGGGCTCAGTGCTTCTACCCAGCATTAACCCAAGATTAAGTCCCCTTCTTTGCGGTTTCAGTGAATGACCAAGAGCAAGGGAATAAAGGAGTTGATTTATGATCCTCCATTTTCTCCTCTGAGATGGGCAAGGTTTCTGCCCGTATGAACAGGAGGAGATGTGGTGATTAATTCTCTGGCCTTTAATCTCACACAGGTCCGTCATAGGGTTTTGGCACTGGCAGTGAGTGTTTGTAGCAAGGATGTATTCCCATTGCAACAGATTCCACCACAATTATGTTTTTAGAGAGTTGTTCTCTCTACATCCTTACAAGAAATCAAAATTACTCTTTCTGTATGTACTACAGTGTCAGTTCAGTCTTGGTCAGAGTCGGCTCTCAAGACTAGCCCTATTGCATCACCTCCATTCTTGCCCCAGCCTGGCCCTGTGGAGCAGACCTTCTGGGAATCAAGAAGTTCTGTCAGTCAGTACATTGTGCAGAACCGAGACCTTGTATGGACAGCATGAATGTACACAGCTGATATTCCATGCTAGATGGACCTGCTTAGCACAAATACTGTTTTGCCTCTAGAGCAGCCTGAGGACAGCAAGGACTGCTGCTGGCCAAGGCGTATCAGCTAAGGGTGGGTGAGTAACAGACACCACAAGTTAAGATGGTTGTTCACCAGCAGAGAGGGGTGGGAGAGCCCAGGACAGGAGCAGCTGTCAGGGTTACAGGCTTCAGGGTAAGTGAGTGCAGTAAGGAGGGAAGCTGCAGATCAAGCCTGAAGTGTTTAAACAAGAGAAGGCATCCCAGCGCCTGGTTTTTACTAACATATTAGTACCTGGTATTCATGCTCTCTGAGATTCATCCAACTCACCAACCAATGACTATTACTAACCTTTCCTGTTGCAGAAAATACTATTGATGAACAAAAGAGAATGTCAAGAAAGTACTTTTTAATGGTTATTTATTTATATTGAATGGTACTAGAGCATTATTAAATATTATGTGAATAGTATGATATTGCACTGTCTTGTCTGCAGCCTAAGTGCTTACTCTTTTTCCAGGAAAACACAGCAGAATCTATAATGGGAAAAGTGTCTATTTTAGTTGCTCTCATTTCAAGGCTACTCATTTCACTCTTCATCTGACCTAAATGTTACAAGAGAAAGTCAAGCAAAAACATTTCAGGTCCCTGAGACCGGTGCCTGCATTATGGAGATAAAGGAAATAGGAGACAGGAGAATATAGCCTAAACTCCATAGTCTCACAGCATCTCTAGCAGTCATTTTGGGCATGGTGCCCATCCCTACTGAGATAGCTCTGTAAAGGCGCTGACCATGACTCAGAAGTGAGTGAGTGGTGGTCAAAACATAGGGCAGGCACTCAGTTCTCCATCCCAAGGGGAAGGGTACCACCAGCTGTCTTAGTGAAATGTCTGTTTGACAGAAGCCCACTGCTGGCTGTTCCACAAGCCTGGGAGAAGCTTGGATATCCAGGTCCTGTTTCTAAATCTCTCACTAATTTACTCTATCACTGGTCTAAGGTACATGACATCAGCTATCCGGGTTTTTTAACAACAGGGCATCCACCTCTCAGAAACATGGAAGCAGTTTTAAAACTCTTCTGAGGAAGCCTTGCTGAAAATTTAGCATACTAGAGTACAAGCCAAATTCATACCTGTGTAACAAAAACATCACATTCACAAAGGTGTTGCTAGAAGAACAACGTGAAGTTTACAAGCCAAGATCCTGCAAAAGGCTGAGAAAGAACTGCTGTGGCTAAAGTACCTGAAACATCCACCTCACTAGAAAACACAGTGTCATGTTTTAAAACCACCTCACTCCCCAAAAAATGAGGGACTGCTCTGCTTGGCTGAAAGCATCCAGCTGTAGGACTAATGCTACCTTCCTCTTGCCTTAATGGAAACCCTGGGGACTGGGAGGGCACTGGATAAGGCACATTGACCAGCACTATATGAGCACCCAGCCTGGTATTAATCACTCTCTTACACCAGCTGTTCCTCCCCTCCTTGGGCCCAGCATTTTCAAGGCAAAGCTTCCCAAAGTCACTTTGCTGCACTTTCAACAGGGATCTAGTGCAGCCCCCAGGAGACAGGGCACAGAGGAGAAAGGGAGAGAAAAAGAGCAAGAAAGAATGAATCTTACTAAACAGAGTGAGGTGCTTCTCTCAGTCTCTCATCATATTTAGGCCTGATTGGAGGTGAAACCGTGCTTGGAAGGAGGGAAAGCCTCCTCCCTTGGGACAATCCAGAGGCTCTCGCACAAACTTAATTTCAAGCTCTGTTGAAGATGGTGTTTGGTTTGGCTTTCTTTTTTTTTTTTTTTTTTTTTTTTTTTTTTTTTTTTTTTTTTTTGGTATGCATTCAATTTAATTTTCCAGGGAGCTGTGTGAAAATGAGAAAGGCAGACCTTTGACTGTGAAGCCAGCCCCAGTGCCTGGTTCTTACAGATCCAGTCTCACACTGTTTTCCTCCATCACTGCCCTCAATAAATCTTTGCTCAAAGGTTGCTAAAATGCCTGCCACCTCCCTTCCACGCTTCAGCAGAGACAGTTACATTATTTTGTTTGCATTTAAGCAATCCAATTCATTTTTAATTCAAAACACACCCTAGTTTCCACAGCTCTGTTTAAAACAGGAGCACTGTGACCTTGAAAAGGCTCAGACCTGCTGGCACCATGAAGTCCTGACCTGTACTTTGCTTTCCCATCCCAGTTTGCTTGCTTTCTGGTGAGGAAAAGGCTTCTGCTGGGTTTATGATCCACTCATTTCAGCGCTGATGGTTGAAGGGGAAGGAGAGGAACTGCGGTTGGTTTGGAAGGCTCCTGAGGGAGACATTCCTGGAGATGCAGCTCTCTGAGCCCGCACACAAACACTTGCTGGCTGGCTCCTCTGCAGATAGCTGATCTGCCTAGCTGTATTTAGTTTTCCAGTCTGGAGAACAAATACACACACAGGTGAAAATACAGATTGGGGTAGGCTGTTGCCTTTCCATCTGACCTGCTTCTTCTGTCGAAGAACTGGCACAGGGTGGCAATTTTTACAATTAAGCCCTGACTGCAAGGAAGATAGCAGAGCTGCTGATATGGGGCAGCTCTAGTGGGTCCAGCTTCTCCCTTCTCCAAGATAGAGGGAGGCAGAAATGCTTTGTCCAAATTCTTCCTACATTGAGATTTCCTACTGTGACACAAGGAGGGATTGCAAGAGAAACATAAAGCACTACCGGCCCTAAAACAATTGCCGTCTGCAACCCCAGATCATACCATGAAAATCTTGATTTCTTTCTTTGTTTCACAGCTGATGCAGTGATTAATTCTTTCCTGTCCTTGGCATTGTACTTGCTGGAGCTATCAGCAGAATAGCTAGTGTTCTTTTGTTTTATGGAGGGGAAGGCAAGCAGGGTGAGTTTGCCATGATTGTAGAGGGAATAGCACAAGTAGACTGTAAACAGTAGAGATTCATTGTAATGTAGCAAAAAAGCAACCTTTGCGGCAGCAACATTGGGTGGTTTCAGTAAAGGAAGACTTTGCCAGGGGAAAAGAAATGTTCTCTACATTTTTTATTTAAAAACCCAATTAAGTTAAAATTAAATGTGAAATTATGGCAATTTGTATCCAGGCCTTAAGCAATCCACTTAAATTGAATAATGAGTTGTTCTGCGCAGGAGAATGACAGATCAAATTTGCCATAGATGTGTCCCACACATCTCAGTCCAACTCTGAAGCAAGAGTACTTCCAACTCTTCATAAAAGTGATACCACTCTCTCCCCCGATCTTCTTCCCATGCCATCCCATTTGGAAGGCAAACAGCAGCACATGCTTCACGAATCACAGAACAGGTACGACTGGAAGGGACCACTGGCAATCATCAGGTCCAACCCTCCTGCTCAGGCTAGGTCCCCTAGAGCAGGTTACTCAAGAATTTAGTATTTGTAAAAATGTCTTTTCCTCTCCTGTATTTAAGCAAAAGCAGGCACATGAGAGCAGGCAGATGACTGACAGCACAATCTAAGCCCCATCTCTTTACAAAATCAGTCAGAGAAGAGAGCAGCATAAAAGCTGAAATTTTTCGGGGCAGCACGGTCGTGGCAAGAGGCCTCCCACAGTGGCCAGGCTGCTGTGGTCACTTTAGGCACTGGCTAAGGCGTATGCATTCCACAGAATCACAGAATCAATCAGGCTGGAAAAGACCTCTGATATTATAGAGTCCAACCTATGACCAAACACCACCATGGCAACCAGACTATGGCACTGAGTGCCACGTCCAGTCTTTCCTTATACACCTCCAGGGAGAGAGACGCCACCACCTCCCTGGGCAGCCCATTGCAATGTCTAAATTTCCATTCATCTCTCCCTGACCAGTTTAATAACCAGTTTAAAGTGGAGACAGCAGTCGGGTGTTGACCGAGGAGACGATACAGGCTGCAGCCCACCAGCCACCCCATACTGCTCCCTCCACGCCCACGGCGGAGGCAGCTGAGGGAAGACGAGCGACGACTACATCTCCCAGCATGCCGCGCGGCAGCACGCCCCGGCTGGGGCCCGCCCTGCCCCGCTCTGCATCCTGGGAGGTGTAGTCTCGCCAGAAGGCGGGCGAGGGTGGGCGGGTGCTGCGGCTGTGCCACAACGAGCCCGTGCCGCTGCCCCGGGGTTCTGAGCGGGGTGGCCTCGGGCAGCTCGTTCCCTCCTCCAGCCCGCCTGGCATAGCTCGCACCGGGAAGGGGAGGTCTGGCTCTCGGCGTCCTGATGAAGCCCAGCTAGGGGAGGACGCTGCCGCCTCAGAAAGTTGGAGGAGAAGGAGGAGGGGGAGGAGGAGGAAAAGAAGGAGAAGGTCTGCACAGCGATGTAGCCCAGAACGTGGAACGGCAGCCCGTGGAAGGCAGTTCAGCTCCTCACAGCCCTGATCCCGGAGCATGGGCTAACTATGTTCCCTCCCCGTGTGGAAAATCACTGTTTCCTGCTGTTTGTGTTTGTCTTCCAAGCAATATTTATCCTGATCCTCTACCGAGGTGGACCGTCGAGTGTGTTTCGCGGGCTTTTAGAGTCGCCTCAGGTGGTGGATTACTCGAAGCCCCATGATGTGTACACAAACCTCAGCTTGTTCACCCGGGCTCCCAGTGAGGACACGATGCCGTACTGCTCAGCACAGTCCCCAGTCCTGGGTACGTATGAACCATTCAAACACCATGGAAAGGTGGTTTGAAAGAAGCTCTTTGGTATGTCATAACCCTAGATGTGTTATAAATGCAAGTTGTATCTTCTTCAAACTTTTCCACTTTGAAACAGGTGTGCTGATGTACTTGCACTGACAAAATTTTCTCGTGTTAACTAACTTGTTCTTATTGGTTATGTGAGGAAAAGTATTTTACTGACCTAAAAATTTGCAATATTCAGCGTTTGGTTACATAGATGTCAGGATTGTAGAGCAAGAGTGAAAACAGTGCATGGTGCCTCTTCATGGTGATCTTTTAGTCTATGATTGTTACACATCCTTTAGGCTTAGAAACGTCTGTTAGACTTAAAAGTCTGGTCATAGGTTAATTTGTATTTGCAGCATGACCAAACCAGAGCTGATCTCAGAAGCAGCATTCATCCAGCTGTTGCATTACTAAAACAGTTGAGAAATTTTAAGTCAGTACAAAGTCAAACCTATAAAGCAAGTGTGTTGCTAGTAAAGTGCTGGTGCAGCTCAGGCAGTAGTGAATCCCTTCGACTCAGCCAGCCATTAATAGATTAAGTTCCATCAGCATGCTCTTACAGCTGGTTTGGGGCCATCACCTTCTTAGAGTACTGTGTGGTAAGTTACTCTTGTCAGGTTTTTCCATACTGCACAGGTTTCTACATGTCTAAAAGTTGTATACACCTAGCCTTAGACTGCTGTTTAGTAGTGGCCCTGCTGTTCTAGGAAAGCCGATCACTGCACATGGAGCCCATTAAGAGCAAATGGCTTACCTTGGTTCACATGGAAGTTCTGTGGGAAGGCAGGGCTCTAGGTAAGAGAACACTGCTGGGGCCCTTCGCATGAAGCCCACTCAAACTGCAATCTTTGTAACGATGCTTGTTCTTTTGAGACGTTTTCTTCCTTCCCCTGTTGCTTGCAATTAAATTAAATACATACAGTATGTATGATGAAATTGTAGGATAACTTTGGGTGTGTGTTTCAGCATTTCCCTCAGAAATGGCTCTACTAAATCCTGACATCCTGATAGCACAGAGCCTTTTTGCACAGGTCCTAGGTGTCATGGCGTCAGTGCACTGCAGCCCATCAGTTCTGGGAAGCTGTAATTCCTTGTTTCAGGCTGAATTGTTTTATCTGAAAAAGCACAGCCGAAACGTGACTGCACCTAAATTGTCTCCACCACTGATGAAACTCCTCTGTCCTAAAGAGTCAAATGAGACAGCTTTAGTGTCAAAAAAAGAACCAAACAATTCTGCAGCTTGCCTGCAAACCATCAGATAAGTAAAAGTAGTGACGTATGTGGAGGAGGCAGATGCAGAGTAAAATTAAACTAATCTGTGCTCTTGGAGCCAGGAAATCTTTTTAAGAACTCTTCTTCTGTCCCTCACTGAGAGTGCTGAGAACAGGGGATCTTCCTGCAGGCTGTACTTCGGAGCTAAAATGGAAACATAATGTTAGTCATAGACAGAAACAAACAGTAAGCTGGCTGGGAGAAAAAAAAAGCCAACTACGAGGCAAAGTAATTGTGGAAGCTTTGCTGTGTGATAATACTGAGTTGAATGAATCATCGTTGAGGTGAAACACAAGTAATTTGGAGCACTGATACAAATTCAGCTTAAGAAAAATGTGATCTCTGCTACAACTTAACTTTTACTCAGTGATATTTCCCTGTAAGTATAGGATGTAAATTACTACTTCTGCTATCACTGCATGCCGACCTCTTCTGGGTATTTTGCTTTTTTTTGTAACTGAGAAGTGTGCAATTTTGTGAGGGAGTTGTCCTTTGTTTTGTATGTGATGGGCACGTGAATTGAGATATAAATACTTTATAAATGTAAAACTTTGAATAGTTGTTGCCAGCAGCTCTCATGAGACTGATGTTTCTTGGAAGCATTATATTGGAGAGAGCAATGCCTTTTAATATTAATTTCATAAACTCTATTAAATGAGATTTCAAATCAATTCTTGAGGACTCAGCCTCCAGTTCAGAGCTGATAATAAGTCACTGTGCCCGCTCCAAAGCGTGTTAAAGTACCTGGAAGGATGCCAAATGGCTTAAATGGTTTCTGCATCGGGGCTTTTATGAAGTGCAGCACTTTTTCCATTTATATATGTAGTAGATCATTTTGATAACTATTTGAATGTAAATCAGCTTGCAGCTCATCTGTCTATTTCCTGTCTCCTGAATCTGCAGCAACTTGGTTCTTCCAGAGCTGTGGAGTAAGAATTAAAGTATAATTGCTAATCATCTCTGCCTTAGAGGAACCACCTGCTGACTAGTGGCACTTTTTAAACATCTAGTACTGTTCACTGAAAGTTTTGTGGCCAACAACTTGAAAAGCATTGCAAATATTCAGTGTCTTCACTAATATTGTGAATAAATTACTCGAGTTCCCTCAAAGGTTAAAGTTTCTATACAAATAACCTTTAGCCTGTTTCCTCCTCCTTTGTTTTTAGAAAAAGTGTTTATATGCCAGGGCTATACTTCTTTAAAAATTACAGAGTAGCTTTTAAATTCAAAATCTGACTTTCTCACATTGCATGCAAGATGTCTTGCTTCAGTTCATCTTTTCATCTCATGAGGAAGAAGTTTGATGCTAGAAGACTTGGCTTTTTTATTATTTCTGTTTTGGTTTAAAGGGGTACCTTCCTTCACGCGTGCTATGTGCTGAGCAAGTTGGTTTGGCCCTAGAGGACTTTAACAGTTGAAAGTTCTCTCCGTAACTCTGCTGTTTATAATTCTCATGCTATGGAAGGAATTTTTTCCAAGCCCTTCTTATAGTAGTTACTGCCTTTCACTCCCATCTGTCATAACCTTTTCGTGAGCAGGACCATCTGTTGTATTATGTAGCTCCTGCTACATTTTCTAATGCTGCCAGAGTTTCTTCTCTTGGACTGAAGGAGAAATAAAAAGATGGCAGTGCTAAATGCTGAGATTTATTTTCAGGTGCCGTTGAGGCAGCCTTGTATTCTATCATTAGAAACTGATGCCTAAATGAAAGCTGTTGGTCTGATTTTTTTTATTTTTTTTATCAAGCACTCGTAGAATTACACAAATATGACTCTGTTAATGTAGTGTGTGGTACCGCTCTTTCTGAGTGCAGCATTCACCATGCTACTGTTCCTGTTTGTTCATCTTGTGTAAGTTCTGATTATTCTGATTATTGGACTTGGTAATTATAGCTGCAAAGTCTAAATGTGTAGTGAGGAGTTCAGAAGTCCTGGAGTTACTTTCGTAAGGTGGGTTAGATATGGTCAAAGTCAATAGATCCCCTGATAGGCAAGTATGTTGCCTAGAAAGTGAAGCAAGCGGGGAGTGTGCTGTCACTGGCACCAGCTGACAACACAGACCGGAAATTGAGAGACCTAACTCTATGCACTGAAGTTTCATATTCATTAAAAACCCTCTGTGTGATGGTACAGGCACAGAAACATCTTAGGAACCAAGACATGGAAAAATTGCTTGGACACTTCAAGGTGTTGATTCGATACTCTGCCTCAACAGGGATCCTGTGCTTCCTAGTATGTCTAAGATGGGTTTTTCCTCCTTTCCCAAAGCTGTGCTTTGGCAGTTTTATTTATCCCTCTTTGGTCCAGCCTGCAACTGCTCTGTTAACATTTGGGATTTAATTGGATTAGATTGCATTAGCCTTTTGTTAGTTGGACGGCAGGGAGACTTGAGAGCCAGAATGTAGCTTGTAGCCAAGGAGTGCAGGGCAGCCAGAGGTTTTGGGGATGTAAGTCACACTGAGGTTTGTTTTTTTTTTCCTTCCCTTGGCATATTCTATATTGAGTTTCTGAGCTGATTTGTTTGCAGTATGGAGCCAGGCAGCACGGGAGAACATGATATCTTGAAAAACCTGGAAAATGCAAATGTTACACTCCTGAATGGTGTGCTTGGGTGTGGAAGGAGAGAACAGGAGTGAAGCTATTCACATTATCTTACTCATACCCTTATGTTCAAATTAAGATCTTACTTTTCTGGAATTTAAGGATTATTGCTGCAGAATGTTGCTCTGCAATACAGTGTCCCAATTGTTTTATAGAAAACAAAACCCTGCCTTTGTAGGAGAATAAAAGGGATTCATTCCCTTTCTTGTATTTTCCTTAGAGCAATGATCTATTGTTGAAATCCCTGAATATAATACTTCTCTAGCACCCCCCAGTTTCATGAAATCAGTAGTTAATGGTGCTTTAGTTGAAAGATCTGATAATCAGCAAGTCCATAAAACTAAACAGCAACATAAACTACAGGTTGATAACGTTGGACTGAAACGTGGGGGTCTTCAAGGTGGAAACTGTATGCACAGAAGTAGGAAATAACATCATGAAATCTTCAGTGTAAATGTGACCTAGATTCATAGCCCACAGAATGATTCTTGGAAGAACCACCCTTCTGTTTCAGGTACAAATAAATGGCAATATACTCTGCTTTCCTGGCATGGGTAATGCAGTGAAAATCAAATTCTTCTCTATTTTAAATAGTTGGGGAAGGACTGAAAAGTGATGTTTAAGACTCAGCTATTGCAAAAGCTTGCTGACAAGCAAAAATCAGGCTTTCTTTTTAAGAACAAAGAAAGAGAAACCAACAAACAAAACCCATGCAGTGGGGTTCAGACCAGACGTTTTTGACAGAATGAGAAATCAGTGGCTCTTCAGACTGACCTTCAGGAAATGCCATTTGTGTGTTCCTTGAGGAAGGAAAGGAGACACTTATCAAATATAGGTTTGCCCATCAGAAATGTACCAACCAGAGGTGAACCAACTTCCTCATAGTAGCAAAATGTTCGCCAGTTCTGAATGGACACTTTTAATTTTATGGCAAATTTAGTCCTTAAGCCTTGTTACTGCTCTAAAAAACCTGCAACCAACCCAAAACCAACCAACCAAACCCCAAAAAACCCAAACCCCCAAAACCGGTGGAGGGATGTTGTTTTGTTCTGTGTCAGTTAAACAGGATGTGGGTGCAGGCAGACTCGACTGGTTTTTGTTTGTCTTTGTTAGAATTGTAGCAGAGACTAGAATGTAGGATGGGCTGGAAGAAGCTTATTCTGGACTCACCTGCTCATTAGTCTTAAAACACACCTGTACCTTCTCCTGCTCAAATGAAAGCTTCTAAACACCAGGCCTAAATATTTGCTCTCTCTCAGGCTTCATTATCAGAAGGTTCTTGAGAGAATAATTTATTTCAGGGGTTTAAGAAGGAGTCTGACTTAAAAGATACTGAAAACCTGATTTAGGACAGCCATAGTGTTAATTATCAGCTTGGAAAGAAAAGAAAAGAAAATCTTGTTTATAGCTATTTAAAAAAAAACAAAACAACAAAAACAGCAAACTTGCCTTACAGACTTCTGGTGCAAAAAAGCATTTTGCCTTTGGTAGCATGGCTTGCAAAGAATTTTTGAATAAATTGTCATTTGAAATTGTCAGCTTCTAATTATTATTTAGGTGAAAGTTTTTCTCTAATTCATTTAAACATTAGATGTTAATCTTGTTCTGCATCTGTGCTTTATTTTCTTAAAAGTTCACAGTTGTAGGAAACCTTTAAGGCACACTGATTTGTATATAAATATAAGTCTTCTACTACTTCTGGAAGCTTTTCTCACTACACAGGAGGACAGGCATTTAGATAATTGTAGAATTTGTTTATTAATATTGTAACAATGAGATTTGTGTTAAAATGGGAATTGGCACTTTATATGGATTTTTTTTCACTTATGATTTGTCAGTATTTTTCCATCTGAAGAATGAAAGAATTAATGTAAATATGCAGATTTGTTTTTTAATTAGGTAATAACTCTTGAACATATCTAGTACATTTTGTATTTAAAAACGCAGTGCTGAATAGAGGAACAATCATATATAGCTTCTTTTGCTATCCCATGCCTGTTCCTGGAAATAAAACATCTTTCTTCTTTCTCGGTTCTGTCATCTGCTTCTCCCAGCATTTTGAAGTACTGCCTGCTTATCACAGTGTATAAAATGAAATAATATAGCAAATTCAGCCACTGTGGCATGTGATTATAACATCAAAGCAAACTTGAAATGCTTTTAAAGCTAAAGCTGACGTTTCCTAAAGCATTTGTATTCAACCAGGCTTTAAACTGTTTCTCCCCTGACCTGGTGAATATCCACTTGCACATCTTTGTCCTTGAATCTCTTCTGAAAGAGGCTTAAAGAAATTTTCCAAGTGGATAGAAAAAGCAGATGTGTCTGTTCATCTTGAATAATTTTCAATGCTGTTTCTTTCAGCGAATATATTTATTCAAGGATCTCATCTAAGCAACAGTGGAGTGTAGTAGGCAGCCAGTCCCAGGGAAAAGCAGCTGTGCAGCAGCCCAGGGAGACTTGCTGTCCGTGCCAGGACTCGGGATGCCTGGCAGGTAGCGTGTCCTCCTGGTGCTGAGCTGGGCACCACCCGCTGTGGAGCAGGGAGGGGTGGTCAGCAGGCAGCGGTGAAATTTATCAAGGAGCCACGTCTGTGTAGGTGTTGTCGACTGTTCTCTGGTGGGGCTGCTGTCTGAAGGAGCAAACATGGGTAGCTGATCTGGTAGGTCTGAAAAAAGGTGGCGAAACATCACTGATCTTACTTGTTCTTTTTTCTGTCTCTCCTTACAGTTGGTCCATTAACCATCACCTTCAGGGTGCTCCCTAGTGAAAGGATGATCGTGAAAAGAAATCCTTTTGTTCAGTCTGGTGGGCACTACAGGCCACCTCACTGCTTTGCCCGCTACAAATCCGCCATCCTTGTGGCCTACAGGAACCAAGAGAAGTATCTGCGCCACCTTCTCTACTATATCCATCCTTTCCTGCAGCGCCAGCAGCTCAGTTACACTGTCTACCTGATTCAGCAGGTAAATCCAAGTCAAAGGTGGCTGCTGGCAAGCTCAGGTACACCACTTAAGGGCTGGGTTCTGAACAAGAAATGTGATTCTTCTGATGCCGAAATACTGTTTTATGGGCTGAGAGGAGATCCCATCTCCATGACTGCAATACCACTTGTCAAGATCATCATTCTGCTATTAATTTGTTCTGTTGTAGTTTTTTTTCCCTGGGATTATAAATTTGTCACTAAGTGGTTGCGCTGGTTTGAAAGTAAACCAGCAGGAGGAATGAACCCCCACACAATCACCTTAAGAAAGATTTCAGGTCACAATTACAACTTAAATAGAAGGATTACAATAAATGCATTAATGCAGAAATACTGGCTTAAACTGACAAAGCCAGAGTACAGCCTGTTCCCCTGTTGGTCGGGATCGTGGTCACAGTCTGATTAAGTCATGGTTGCAGTGTTGAACATGGTGGTCCAGTGGAAGGTCAGCTCCTCCTCTGGGTCCCTCAAGCAGTGGTGGTGTCCTAAATCGAGATTATATGCGGTCAGGTTCAGGCGGTACCTCCCCCAGGGTGGGGAGTTTCACAATGGGGTGATGTAGTCCTATGAGGGACAGAATATTTTTGGAGTCCTTGACGATCGTTGTCGCCGTTGAGTTCATGATGGCCCCTTAGCAGAGACGACCCTTCAGGATGGGTGGGACTGCTGCTTCCCGGGAGGGAGTTACCTCAGCTGAGTCATTGGTGTGAAGAAAAAGAAACACTATCCTGCCTCGAAGGGTTTCCTCTTTTTGCCTTATCTCATTTAACACCCAGCTCGTAGCCTGAGGGTTGGCTTGTGCACTGGGCAGCTACTGCAAACAACCCATCATTAAGAGTTTGTCAGAAACTGATGAAGAGAAAAGTAGAATACAGGGTTGGTTTACAACCCACATTAGCACTTTCCAGTGGTAACTTGTATTTTCCTCTTTTTGAGATTGCATGTGGTTTGTCTGTAGCTTGTCGGTGTGGCTACTGAGAAAAACCTGGAGACTAAATGGGGAGTGAAGCTGGATATTTTCAGGCTGTATCAAATACAAACATGTAGCTTGACCCTGCTGTGGGCAGCCTGTGCAGGTCAAACAGCCTTTTGTAGCTGACGTGGACTGGTGTTGCAAAAGATCAGTGGCAAGGGAGCAAGTTTTGGCTTCATCAATTAAAACCAATAGTTTATTGGGAGGGCACAGAAGCTTTTTTGTTTGACCAAGATCTCTTTTTCTCATTCGTAAGCTTTAATAAACAGTAGTCAGGGCAAAAGTGTTGCTGTGCCAATGTTCAGCTGAGGATTGGCTTGTGGCTCTCTTGAAAGTCAGGATTCTCCAGGTGCCAACAGTGCATAGCCCTTAACACAGCAGAGCTGGCAATTGTTGAGAATGTTGTGAAGAGAATGGGTGACATTTTCAAAGCTGGGAGCTTGGAATTTGCAGCCAGTATTGATTCATTCAATTGAATAAGGCTTTTTGACTAAAACAAATTGTAACTGAGTTATGATCTTTGTTGTTTTGGTGAAGAAGTGTAGGTTTTCTTTTCCAGGTAGGGACTGGTTCATTTAACCGAGCAAAGCTGCTTAATGTTGGTGTCCGGGAAGCCATGAAGGATGAAGAGTGGGACTGCCTTATCCTGCATGATGTTGACTTGGTCCCTGAGAATGATTATAACCTGTACATTTGTGATGAGTATTATCCCAAGCACATGGCCAGTGCCATGGATAAGTTTCAGTACACGTAAGTACCTCCATTTGCTTTCTGTGGATATCTTCCAGTTGGTTCTCTTTCTGTTAGAAAGTATGGGTGGGAAGAGTGAAAGGCACAACCTCTATGAGTTTTTCTGAGTGTTAATTTTGCAGTAGTGACTTCTCTAGAAAAGGATACTCTTGACCCAAGCCTGCAGTCTTGAATGTTTCCTTGCCTATAGTTCCCTGTTCCACAGTTAGCTCAGCTTGGCAAATGACTGGCAGGTTTCTGTTTGACTTTCCTTCAAGAAGAAAAGTATAGGGTGGGAATATTGGATCATGTGGAATATGATGTGATAGGATACAGGTACTTTAAACTGATCCAAGATATGAATTTTTTAAACCAGGTTTACTTTGGTCTGCTTTGGGGAAAGGTGGTGGGAAACAATGAGGGGAATGGAACATCATGGGAATTACACTGGGTTTACTGTTTTGGGGTTTGGCATTGTCATGACAGTGTCTGCAAGTATGCAATTAATGTATGTGTGACTTGGATCACATTGTTAGTTGTGGAGGACAGGCATTGGCTTTCAATAGTGAACTTTGTTTTTTGTTGGTTGGGGTTTTTTTGGAGGGTGGTGTTTGTTTGCTTGTTTGTTTTCTCTTTTAGTCTGCCATACAAGTCCTTTTTTGGGGGCGTGTCTGCTCTGACTCCAGAACATTACATGAAGATGAATGGGTTTCCCAACACTTACTGGGGCGACGGTGGTGAAAATGATGACATTGCTACAAGGTACCAATGCCAGGGACAGGCTTTAAATGGATCTCATCTGGCAAGTGAAGCATGGCAGCACCCTAGGAAAGGAACCAAGACATTGTTCCTTCATGTGCTTGCAGTATCATTATAATCCCAAATGCTGTTGGTATTGGGAACGCTTAATGTCAGAAGGTGCTCAGAACCTATGAATCCAATCACTGTGTGCTGGCAAAACAAAGGTTTCTCATGTCTGGGGAGTAGAGTGTTATTTCACATCCTTGTGCCTTCAGTGCAAGGGGTTATAACCACTTGTAGTTGACAAGTGCCTCCACTGATGTTGACAGCCCCACGGGAGGGAAGGAATCTGCAAGCTTGATGAATAAGAGGGTACTTAACTAATTCTCAGACAGTTGGGAATTTAAGTGCATTTAGGTTGCTCCAAGTGTTACCTAATCGCTGATACTTGGCATTAAGGAACACAAGGAATTCTATCTTTTGTCTACAGTGCTGGGTGATGGAGAAGCCTGCGTACCAGAGTGAGTCAGTGACAGCAAGAGTTGATGGTTTTTCTTGTACTTTGGTTGCCATGACAGCAGCATTCTATAGATGAGTTTAGTTCCAGGTGCTCTGCCTAATGCGAATTCTTCAAGTACAGAATCATGGCTGCAGCTTCTCTATTCAGCTTTGGAATTGCTCTGTGCACCTTTATGATCCAGCACTGAGGCAGGCTCATGGGGAGTTTATAAAACTAAACTGACCATGGAAGCCTTTGTTATTTGTGTCTTGCATAATGTGACAAGTTATACGGGCTTTTTTCAAAGTAGTATTCATCTGGGAATTGAAAGCCAGATTTTCTAACATAGAATTCTTCCTTTGCCTTTCAGAGAAAGCCAACTAAAAGGTTTTATGGTTGTTTAGAGAGTCAGCATTTATGAAAGGAATAGAATGCCAGGAAAATAGATTTTTACATCAAGTACTACAATGCTGGGTCTATTCAGCTGTTCTTAGTATGCAGCTTAGGCATCTGATTGGGTTTTTGATACCCGGGGTAGAGTCATGCCAGTTATGCATAGGAGTGCACTTCTTTGAAGAGAATCGTGGAAGGCAAGTGAATTACATAGCTCCCAAAGTAGGCCTTTCTGGGAGGGAATTAGAGCATATGTTTTCAGAGGAAACTTACACTAATGATTAGCAATGTTTTGGCCCAGAGATACATGGAGGCCATGGACAGTGCCTGTTAATGATTTATTCACATTCTGAAGTCTCAGCCTGCAGAAGTTAGGAATGAACTGGCAGTTCCTCAATGACCAGCTGGGATGCAGATTTTAGGAGGTGCTCAAGCACCTCTTACCATGCAGCAAAAAAATTAATGAATTTTTTTTTTTTTTGACATTTCAATGTCCAATTTAAAAAAAATCTGTGCAAAGATGATTTTTTTTTCTGGGATACTGCTTTTTAAAAGCAGAGTTAATGAAAAAAACTGCCAGCTGCTACTTATAGTTGGCAGAACTGCAGTACTCTATAATACAAGTCATAGCAAATATAAGGCTCTACCTTTTATTAGACGAAAACACTATTCTAATTGGAGCCACTCGTGTTAACATTTTCAACTACAGGAAAGCCTGTTGGGCTCTTCTTAAAGTAAATTAATGTATTAACTGTTCAGTTTTAGTCTTATTTGCAATGCAAAAAACTAACAGCAAAGCTAGTTTAGTGTTCTTGCTTTTTTGTGTCTTTATGATTGAATGTGCCTTAAGCTTATGTTCAGAAAACAAGAAACTTTGTCTAAAACTTCATCTGAAATAATAGAAGTATTACACTGTCAGTGAAGTGTTATAATCATCTGATGGCTCTAGCCCAACAAATATTTTCAGTTCTGTGGCCTTTCAGCTTTATAACATTCCTGCTGTATCAGATCCCGATGGAATGCAGTCAAATGCTGTGAACATGCCAGTTAGATAACCTCAGTTGAGCAAACATTCATTCTTACATTCACAGGAATTTTCTCTGCCTAAGGGCTGGCCTGTGATAACAGAGGTTTGGTAGCCCTAACACTATTAAAGGCGCTTTTTATTGGCAGAGTAACATAGATGCTATCAGCAGTGGGGCGTGTGGGTTGCTTAAAAGTCACCCAAAATGCTGAGTGTAGAAGCTCTATTCTGGAATTCTGAGCCTTCAGTTCCTCTTTTCTTATCTAACTGTCCTGCAGTTGAGCTTACATATGTTTGTCTGGTGCCTGTACTTATGCGTAATCTTTTATGAGCCAGTCTAATCAGGCCATCTGAATGAATACCACTTCTCAAAGAACAGAGAGGCTTAATCTGGTTTTGAAACTCAGGACTGGCTTCCTTTCAGAAACTGGAAGTTTGAGGTCTTTTTTTTTTTTTTAAAGTTTAGGTGATAGGCACCAAAAGCTCTGCTCTTAGGAGGAAGTGGAATAATGCTCATTTGTCAGATTCAGGGGAATTGCTCTTGAATGCTCTGTATGTTGTAGTTCATTCTCTGCTTGTTCTAATCCCCTTGTGTCCTGTCCAAGTGCACAGCAGCCAGCAGCCGGGAGCTTTCTAGTCCAAGCCTGGCCTAGAGCGTGCTAGAGAAGAGCGTGGGGCCCTGTGCTGCTTCTCCACTTTTTATTGCATTAGCACTGAAAATCAGCTCTGACTATAATTCTGGAAGTGGCATCTCTATGCCTCAGCAAACACTTTTGTACGTTGTTTTAAAGGATTCACTTAGCAGGAATGAAAATAGTCCGGACATCACCTCGGCTTGGACGCTACCGAGTGATGGACTACAGCGAAGAGACAGAGATCCAAGAGCCTTGGAGGAGGTAGATGGTGGGGCTGGGGGCTACTTTGGGCCTTGTGGCAGGTTGGCTCTTGCGGTCATCATCCCCAGGACAGGCTACATATGCCTCACATCACTGCTGCTTTTTCTGATTTAGGGAGGCTATTTAAAAGCAGCCCCCAGTCAGTTTCAACTGAATCATTCAGCTCCTGTCTTCACATTTGAAGGGTTTCTCCTGGTTTCCTACCTTGTCTTCCTATTGTGAAGGACACATGCCAGCTCAAAAGCTAACACATCAGAGATTTAAACATGAAATTATGCAGGAAGTAAAACTTAAAGTAAAATATACTGCCTTTCTTATAAATAGGGAGATTGCAGTTTGAAGAGCCACTGTGTTGCAAGTTCCCAATAATAAAAGCTTGCTCTTCAGTCTGTGTGGAGTTCCAATGTGCCATTAAAATAGTGGAAAGCAATATTCTACTTTGAAGACATGAGAAAGGTGCTATGAGAGACTTTATCAAAGACTGTTTTATATAGAAGAGCTGGAGGAGGGTGTTGGGTCAAGTGTGGTGGAGGCTTCTCATACCGACAGTGCAGATTTTTCTTTATCATCTTGAAACTCAGGTTTCCATAACAACCTGGTCAAAAAACCTACCTACAGCAGCCTATGTACACCATGGCTGCAAACTTCTGTATTGCACTCCCAGCTCTGTAAGCTGCTGACAGCTTCTTGGCTTTTGGAGACTGTAGCTGCCACCTCACTGCTCTCCCTCTCTGATCAGGGTCCAGTCAGAATTGTCCTCCTTATTTGGAATACTCAGTGTGGACTTACTCTAATCTGTTCAGTGTGTAACGTGGGGAGAATTGTCTCAGGGCTTTCCTGCCCTCTGGAAGACTCCTTCTTCTGCAGCTTCAGCTGCAAATGTTACTGTCTTTCTTCTAACTGCAGGTATTCCTCCTCCCTCAGGCCTCCTTCCCGACACAACACCAGAAAAACATGGAAAGCTGATGGAATGAATACATTACAGTTCAAGCTCCTTTCCAGGACTAAGCATCCTCTTTATACCAAGATCACTGTGGACATTGGATATGTTCCCCCATTTTCTTAAGAGACTGAAAACAAAAGCAGAGTTGGGTGCCACACAGGCATTCAGCCAATACCTCCCATTTTCCTGTGGAGTCTGCCTCACCTGAGATAAACCCTTTTGCCTTTCACTTTTCTTCAGACTGTTTCAGATCTGGAAGAGGCTGCAGGAATAGGGTATGACAGCTACTAAGCAGTCTGTGGCTAACTGTAAAAATTGTCCAAGTCACTGTCAAACTGACTCCTGAGCCATGTCTCTGTGACAGTAAGCTGATCCAAGCTTTCTGGAACCTTTGTTCAGTAGCTGGATAGCTCTGTCCTTCTTTGTACATACATGTTAATTGGGATGCAAGCCAGTCTGTCGGATTGGCCTCTGATATGTTGTATTTTGAGAAGGTGTTGAAGCCAGTCACACTTCTATAAATATCTTTTGTGAATCTGAGTAAAATAAATTGAGTTACGCATGTGGCTTAAGAGTTTTATAAAATACTGAATAAAAGTGTAATAAAAGAGAAAGTTGCCCTGAAACCAGACAAAGCAAAGTTTAAATCCCTGATTATTTTTTTTTCTGACCTGAACCACCACTGTTTAAATGATTCTATTGCAGCTGCAAGTAATGCAAACTGAATGGGACCTGAGGCTGTCACCTAGTCTAACCTCCTGCTCAGAGCAGCGAAATTAACCTACTACTACAGCTGTTGCTCAGACATTTAAATATCATTCAAGGCTGAGCTGTCTTCAATATAAAATACTTCTGAGAAAATAAATACTAGTATTTCCTCTAAGTCAAACATGGAGTCAGCAGTGGAGCTGTGACCCAGGCAGGAATCCATTTGTATTTACCTGACTACGGGACTGACACAGTCTGCCCAAAGCCTTGTTGTTGCTGTAAACTTCCTTTCTCTGCCAACTCAGTCTGCAGCACTGCCTGCCAGATCCAGTTATTTTGAGAGTGTGACACGGGGTATTTTGGTTTGTTACTTGAAGATACAAAAATTCCTTCATCACTGAAAAGCTGCATCTACGCCATTATACCTACAAACATTTAGTTTCAGTCTTCTCCACAACTGGAATAATGTCCTAGAAGAAACTCTCCCAAGCCTGGCTTTACATCAACATGTAAAGATAGTTAAATACAATGCACAATCAAGATTTCTGCACCAATCCTGCAGCACAGTAGAACACCTGGTTATCCATAGCCTTTCACCTGTTTCTTAAGCAAGACTCACAGATGATAATGGCCTGGGTATGTATATAAATACACACTCTGCTAAGTGTGGCCCAAAGCATTAAAATATGTGGATAGGAATTTCTCCCCCTCCAACACAACTGGCCACTGCCTTTCCTTCCTGATCCCTGGAGGATAACAGGCATCCTGCTGCAGAATGAGGCTGATCACTGCCACCGGACACATCAGCAGTCCCTCAGCAGGGAACATTGTGATGTGAAGGAGACACTCTGGAGTTCAGTGGACTGCATTTATTGAGAAATTTGTAACATTTCCTTACCCAATACCATTACTGCCCTTCCCTCACACATAAGCAGTTTTTCTTTAGGCTAGAAAAAATTAACTTTTCTCATCAAGTTTGTAGCTCTTGAAGAATTATTGTGCTTTTACTGAGACCACAAATAACCTTAGAACTAGTTGCAAAACCAATTTTTTTTTTCAGGAACTTGGTTCAAGTCCTTCCACTGGACCAGCCCAAACAAGGACACTTTTTCTAATGTCCCAGCAAAAAGTGCATAGAAGAACACAAGGACCTGTCCCTTGGGTCAGTCCATAACTCCAGTCCTCACAAAAGGAAACTCTCAAGCACTCAATGAGACGCTGTGAAGGAACACTTTACTTCTCCTGTGCTACTGAAGGACTCTTCCAAGCAGGTGCTGGAAGTCATCTGCTCTAACAGCAGCCGCAACGGAGATCTATTGCCATTCCTATAACCTGGGAGGGTGCTGGCCCCTATGAGACCTTGGGCTGCACACTGAAGTCCACAGTGATGTTGATGTACAGCGGGTTGTGTTCCACAGAGAGCAGTTTATAGAAACAGGAATTCAGCCCGTCCATCTTCCATGTTCTAGAGACCTGACGGAGAAGCTTCATCCTGAAGACAAAGAAGAGAAAAATCTTCACTGATATGCATGGGAGAGGAGTTGTGAGCTCTTTCCCAATAGTAGTAAATTTGGAAGCAAAGCTACTGCCATTTTCTATCTCCTGGGAATGCAAAGTCCTGTTTTTCCCGTCTTCAGCACAATCACCTACATGGAGAAAAATCCTTTGGCTCAATCTCTGAAATCATACCTATGTAAGTGTATTTTTGGAAGTTTCTAGGGAACACCACCCAGTCAGTCCTAGGAAGATCTCATGCACAGAAAACAGCTGCCAGCTGTGAACAGTGTTGTCACAGAGCCTCTGGATACCACCAAATGCCTATCTGGCCTAGAGCAAAGAACTTGGCCCCCAGGTTCCTGGCTCAGCCACAGACCAAGACAATGGGAGGTAGAAACCTGTACTTGACCCACCTCTCTCGATTCTCCTCGTTACCATGGTCGCGGTTGTGGAAGATCATCGTGTATCTGGCCACATCAGCAGGCGGCCTCACCACTTTCATCTTCTGCATCTCAACCCTGCAAGAAGCAATAAGAAGTGTTGTGAGGAAGACAACACCTACAAACCAGCTGTTAATGAAAAAACCCAACAACTGGAGACTTCATCTCTTGTAGATGCCATGGAAGCAAATATAGAGCTGTAAAAGCTCATCTGCATCTCTTCCACAACCCATTTTGCCAAAGAAATGAGGCTCAGAGCTGCATTTCTGGAGAACAGGTCTGGAGGGGGAGGTGGGGGGTGACAGATACACCTTTCTTTTGAACAGAAGCAGGTAGCTACTACAGTAGAGATGTAGAGCTTTAAGCACACAATATACAACAGAGTGCACTGATATCAGCATTGACTGGGCTACTCTGTACTGCCCTGTAGCAAGTCTCCGCATGTTCTGCAACAAGTTCATCTCAATCTCTGCAATAAAACCCCTATATTTGATAGTTCTCCACTCGAAAAAAACATTTTAAAAAAAGTAAAAGCTTGTTTTCTTTTTAATAGCTGGCAGACAGCTGCAAAACTTTTATTTGTTCACATGAAGAAAATTTCTCTGAGAACACTGCCAGAAGCACTGAACCCTATGCACAGATTTAAGTGACGAACATCAGGCATTTGGAGCTTTTGACCTTACGCATATCTGTGGAGCATAACTTTGCTCTGACAGCAGAAAGAAAGTTTGTGACAAGGGTATTAAGGAACAGTCCACCTCTTTGCTAGTCACTCATCAGCTGAAAGAAAAATAGGAAACCATTATTTGAAAAAACTGAGCCCCTTACAGATTTCCATGACTTTGTAGCAGTAAATTATCAAACAACTACAACAAATGATCTGAAGAACCTCTTTGTGATACACGCCTTAGGAAGGGGCCCAAAAGAGACCACCACGTTTGTTCCACAGTGGAGTGTGAGAGTCCCCGGCCCCGAATTCTGAGGGCACCGAGGGGATGCTGCCATCTGCTGACTTCCCTCGGGAAGGCTCCAAGGATCTCTGCACAACAAACAAAAACAACCCCACCAGACAGCAAGCTTGCCACTACCTACTCCTGCAAACTCGGTCACCAGCCCAGCCCAAGGGCCAGCAAGAGGAAAGGCACAAGCCAAGCCCAGCTGCAGAGCACACGCTGGGTCATGACGTGGATTCCCCACCAGGACCTCAAGAGCTGCAAAATTATGAAGTGCCACACAAAAACACCACTTGTTTCCAACCCTTTGCAAACATCACAGAGACTCTCAGTAAATCCTGCTGCTTCTCTGCTGCCCACGGGAACATCTGGAAGAACTATCACCCATGGGAAGCCAGAGAATAAGATGGCACCAAGCTGCACCCTACACTATAAAAGTCAGATCCCAGGAGATCACAGAGAAGTTGGTGTGTCTAGGCAGGAGTAAGAAGGAAAAAATAGTTGTGGTTAAGGGACAGAAATCCATGCCTCCAGCAGACCTTTTAGATTTCTTGAGACAGAGCTGACCAATCTGCTGAACTTGCACCGAGAAACACTTTCATTTGGGAATTCCTAACTTTTAACACACTTGATCCCCTGTATATTTACCTAACATCACCAGGGATATAAATTTTATGTCCCCAAAATGTTTGTTTGCATATTTAAGCAACTGAAAAGGATAACAACTTAAAAATGACAGAGTATAAGCCAAGTTACAAACTGATAGGCTCTGCCAGCAGAGCTTGTGGAGTTGTGGGTTCTTATCTGCTGTTTGCTTGTGGCTTTTTCTCCATTTAGTAATAGCAGTGCAGGATTAGAGGTTTATTCCTAGCCAAACAGCAAAAGATCAACATAAAAGTTTGGTTGACTTCTTTGTCCCACTAAACCTCTCCCGCCAACAGGTTTCTCCTACTTTGACAGGCACATCTGCAAAATGAGTTTTCACAACAGAAAAGGGCATATGCATATATATGTAGCCTCTCTAAAATTCAAGTTATTTGCTATCTTCACTATAATCAAGACCACATAAATACAAACTAAGCCCTACTTGGAGTAAATCCAGTAGTCAATGAATGCAAAACACCCAGTCCCACCAAAACACTCCCACACTATTGCAAAGCACTAGAATTCAATACATTTGTGTGTCTCTTGCAAACCACATTCTAGACTTCAATTATAACCAATTTCCAAGCGACAATACAAATGCTGTGTGTCTGAGACAAAACCAAACCAACCAAATAACTTAACCCACACACCCAACCAACAGTGATGTGAGGAAGAGGACTAGGCATCAGACATACCTAACCCTTGCAAAGAGGAAACTGCTCACAGAACTGCATCTTGCACTTCACATCTCCCCTGCAATACTAAACCTCTAGTGCAATACTTTTCAATTCTGTTTTGAATGTAGGCCCCTGGAGTGTTGTGATCTTGGTGGCTTAGTGTGAAGTTGGGCCAATTTAAATTTTTTTTTTTTTTATGAATTCCTGAGTGTTTACCTGATTCGAAGGTCATCATCTTCTCCACCCCAACCCCAGTAGTTGTTAGAGAATCCATTCACTTTGGAAAACTGATCTCTTGTAAGAGCAGTTACACCTCCAAAATATCCCCGGTACCGTAACCTAGAGGTACGAGAAGAGACAATGAAGAATTAAAAGTCAAATTCTATCAACAATGAAAACAACACCCTGATACAAGATCTAGACTTGTCTTTCACAGAGTTAAAGGTGCACAAATCCTTAAAAGCTGGTCCTGTTCTCTTTCTCTTTTCACAAAAAGATGGTGATTTGCTTTAGACCAGACCAAAATTACCTCTCCAGCTGAGAGAACAGAGTCTTATTCAGAAGCTTCTCTCTCTTTACACAGCTCCCCTTGCCAGCCAAACAAGTATTTCATTTCAGGGACTCTGAGGTATAGAAAAGCAGCAAAGCTATGCACTGATGTAGTGGAAGCTTTGCAGTAACAACAGTGAGCCATTGATTATCTTAGAGCTGAATATGAAAAACTTGGAAAGAAATCAGCACACAGCAAGGGGACATGTGCTACTGGATATTGCAATAACAATTCCAAGGTAAGGTACAGTGCAAGTTACTTAGTAACCCAGTGTAATGGAGCTCAGCTCCAAAGGAGATTAATTTCTACCTTTTACCTGCCTTGTCCTGAAAAATGCATCTACTTTAAAAAGATGTTTACATACCATGTTTATTTATCTTAGGCCATTCTGCTAATTGCTTTTTATGATGCCCTCCTCTGTCTTGGCTCTTAAGGTAACATTACAAGACAGCCTCTACTACCTTGCCCCAGCCCATTCAGATGGGTACATGCTGCAGATTGCATTTTGATTTGTGCATGTATGTGAATCTAAACAGAGGAAAAAATTGCCAGCGCTAGAAAATACTCATTATGGCATTTGACATGCCAGACAATGCTTATTATTATTTCTGGTTTACCATTAATATAATTTAAAAGACACCAAAGGAGGAAAAAAGCACTACAAGACCCTCAACACAACCTCCCTCAAGACTATTTTTCCTGGCTGATTTTTGCTCACAGCATCACAGAGGAATTGTGACGGTCAAAGGGGCCCTTGGAGATCATGTAATCCAACCCCTCTGCTCAGAGCAGGGTCTGCTAGAGCAACTTGCTGAGGAACATGTGCAGTCAGATTCCGAGCATCTCCAAGGATGGAGACTCCACAATCTCTCTGGGAAGCCTGTTCCAGTATTTGACTACCCTCACAGTATAAAAACCTTTTATTATGTTTAAGTGGAATTTCCTATATTTCAGTTTGTGCCCATTACCTCTTGTCTTTCACTGAGAAGGGTCTGGCTCCACAGTCTCTACTCCTTTCCATCAGGTATGTATCCACATTTCCAAGATCCCCCTCTGTCTTCTCTGTGCTAAACAGTCCCAGCACACTCAGCCTCCCTCACATGTCAGATGCTGCAATCCCTTAATCATCTCCTCAGGCTCTCCTCTGGACTTGCTCCATCCCGTATGTTCCAGAACCAGACACAGCACTACAGGTATCACCTCCATGGTGCTGAGAGAAGAACAATCGCCTCCCTCAGCCTGCTGGTAACTCCTTCCCTAGTGCAGCCCAAGATGCCACTGGCCTTTGTCACAAGGGCACATTGCTGGCCCAGATCCTTTTTGGCGAAGCTGCTTTCCAGACAGTTGCCTCCAGCAGCTACTGGTGCACAGAGTCACTTCTCTCCAGGTGCAGGACCCTGCATTTCCCTTTGTTGAACTTTGTTCATATTCCTGCTGGTCACATTCTCCAGCCTGACAAAGGCCCTGCTACATAAACCAACCCTGTGAGATTTCTGTCCTCTGAAAACCTGCAGAGGGTGCAATCTGCCCCATCTTCCAGGTTACTGATGAAGATACTAACTAGTACCAGCCCCAGTATCAAAGTCCGGTGTAAACCACTAGTGACTGGCCTCCAGCTGGACTTTGCTCTACTGATCAGAACCCTTTGAGCCCAGCAGTTCTGGCAGTTTTAGCCCATCTCACTGCCCACTTACCAGTCCATAGTTCATCACTTTGTCAGTGGGGCCATTACGGGAGACAGCGTTGAAAGCCTTCCTAAGATAAATATTATCCACTACTATAACCTCATCCAAGCTGGTCAAATCAAGAAAAGGCTATCAGGTAGGTCAGGCCTGACTTGTGAACAGATTTGTTCTCTCTACATCAGGAAGAGTGGGGGGGGATTCTCCCCCTCTATTCAGCCCTAGAGAGGCCACATCTGGAGTGGTGTGTTCAGTTCTGATCTCCACAGTTCAAGACAATGAACTGCTGAAGAGGGTCCAGCAGAAGCCACAAAGATGATGAGGGGTCTGGAGCATCTCTCTTATGAGAAGAGGCTGCAGGAGCTGGGCCTGTTTAGTGTGGAGAAGACTGAAAGGGGATGTCATCAATGCAAATAAATATCTCAATGGTGGTGCCAAGGGGATGGTGCCACACCCTTGAGTGGTTTCCACTTAACAGGATGAAAAGCAAATGGCCATAAATTAAAAGACAAAAAGTTCCATGTCAACATGAGAAAGAACTTCTTTCCACGGAGGGTGGCACAGCACTGAACAGGCTGCCCAGGGACGTTGTGGACTCTCCCTCTCTGGAGACATTCCAAATCCACCCCATGAGTTCCTGTGTCACCTGCTCCAGGTGACCCTGCCTTGGCAAGGGTGTTGGACTGGATGCTCCCCAGAGGTCCCTTCCAACCCCATCCATTCTGAGATCCTGTAACCAGGGCAGGACTGCCCCCTCAGCCCTCTTCAGGCAGTGCAGAACTGGCAGGGCCCAGGTATAACTTGCTCCCAGCTGACATCACCTGCAAAAATGCATCTCTGTAACAACCCTGTAACCACCCCTTCCCTAAGGACAAGACAACAGCAGCTCCTTTGGAATTTTTAAAATTGGACTGAAGAATACATGCAATTGGAATGGTCAGGAGGAAAAGATGTTGTGCTAGTCTCAAAGAAAACCCTTAATTAAAATAAAAGAGTTTCAAAGCTTTAATATATAAGTCTTCTGTCTAAAAGAATCTAAAAGTGAGCTGTAGTTTATGTAGCTAAAGATAAGGCACTGGATCTCCAAAGGAACATGGCTGCTAAGATTACTGCACACTGCATCACAATAGAACACAGCCCTCTGGAAGAAAAATAATTCCCCCAACCCCACACTTGGAAACTAGAAAAAAACAACCCCAAAAAAAAAACCACCAAAAAAACCAAAACACCTCCCCCCAAAACCAAACCAAACAAAAAAAAAAATCCCACAAAACACAAACCAACCCACATTCCTGACCAGGACATTTTGTGTTAATACAGAACATAGATGAGTTCAGTTTTCCCAACCTCATCTGAGCAACAAGTCTCAGTATGCTCACCTCAGGTGCAGCAAAACACTGAGGTCACCCAACTGTGATTTCAACCTGTGGTATCAGCACAGTTCAAGTATCATTCTCGAGTTCAGAATCTGAATTCCTTCAGACATGCCTTGGAAGCAGAGCATTATTAACCCCACTTCATGGATGTGTAAACACAGGCAGTGACACAGAAAAAGTATTAATTATCAATTCAAGTTGAATTATCAAATTCAAGCCACCAGTATTCCAGTGGAATGCTCTCCAAGGCTCTGCAAGTGGTCCAAAAGCCTGTCACAAGCCCAGTACATACATACTTGTTCCAGTTTTCACTAAATGACTGGAAAGTGAATATTATTCTACATAAGTATTGGCACATCCTACCTCTTTCTCATATATTTAACAAAGGAAACACAGAAGCAAAGCAGAGCTTTACTTCAAAGTACTTTGAGATCAGCTTTTGAAAAGCCCACTCCAATATTTAGAGTGATGTGACATGAAGTGAATCTTGAAAGAAACAAGTTCAATGAAAACACTTTCAGTCATTAAATTCACCAAGCTCAGGAGCCATTTCTCTCTGAGATGGACTGAACCTCACTTTTCACTTTAAACTATTTATATCACATGAGCACTTAGGGGACTCATTTAAAAATCAGAATGATCCTCTGTTATACACTGTTCAGTCAAATAATTAAAGGACAGCCCTACCCCTTGGCAAATTCACACATTTGAACTCTCAATATCAGACATTACCTCTTCAACAGCAGAAGTGGCAAGTTCTGATCACATCCTCAAATCACAGGATCAGGAAACTGTGAATGTGTATCTAGCTTTGAAAGAAGGTCTCTGCACAACCTCTGGCACATTGCTTTCCTCTCGAAACACCCCTTAATTCAACCGCAGAAACCAGAACAATAGTGATGATTATTTGTACAAGTGACCACAGGACTGACTTCAGAGGTGTCTGTCCAGTTCTGTACTCCAGAGAGGTTAAGTGTTACCACCAGAAACCTGGTGTCAGGAGGAAGGGTACATACCAGCACACAGCTCCATCAGAAGAGGAACATTATCAGTAATACAGCATTTTCCTGTTTGTATTCTTTCCGTATTGCTGGTTTCCTACCTGTATCCAGTACTGTTCCTGCCAACTACAAGGTGTTTTGGTTGTGTGTCACACATGTAAATGTTAAAGTCATTTTCTGGCACCAGATCCACATCATGGAAAATGAAACAGTCCCAGTTTGCTTCTTTTAGGGCCTCTAGGTATCCTACATTCAGCAGTTTAGCTCGGTTAAATTTGGTGTTGCCAGCCTGTGGAAGAGAACAGAAAAAAACAGCTCTGAAGAAGGTGCCACAGCTTTTGAACCAGAGCTGCTCCCGGGCATTTGTTCCAATCGCATGGTTTGCAACCACATCCGTGTGGCTTTTCCAGCACCTGGAGAGCAGCAACTGCACAGAGTGCCCCGTAACACTGGCCACAGCATCGGAGTGGCCAACGGTGCAAAGTGTTTCTCCAGCCTCGCTTCATCACGAACACACCCAGCCAGGGCCAGGAAAGCCTGTGCTTAGCTGAGCACCACAAGTGTGAGTGCTCCAAGGCTTAACTGCCCTTCTGCCCCCAGTCCTGGAGTTACCATCAGGCTCCACAACAGAAGAGGTGTCAGTACAGTTTTGAAACTGATGTTCCATACAACTGTGCCAGCAAGGCTTATGGAAGTTCTTTTTAAAAGCCAAACCAAACTCCCATGTTAATCACTCTCTAGATGTCAGAGCCCTTGCCACAAACGATTTATGCCTGTCCCCTCAGCTTGGAGGACAGAGATGCTCGAAGAGTTCCCTGTATTTCCTCAGCTCACACACAGGTGGCAGAGTGGGAATGAAAAGCAGGTCTCTTCATTTTTACCTCCTGCCTATAACCTAATTATGCTGTTGCATGGGGCCTGCTCCTAGCACAGAGCTTCACCTTCTTTTTCCTAGTCTTCATTGTTTGCTTTTGCTATAAGTAAGTATTCACTTCTCAAAAATCTAATTTTTCACCTCTGAGGTTCAAGTATATCCACACACACCTGGCAGTTTTGTAAGGCTGTCATGTCAACATTCACTTTGGAGCAACACGTTTGCTTATCTTGCTACTTTCCTTTCTTTTTCCTGGCTGCACACTGTACCAGTCTACAAAAGGCTTTCTGCTCTTGAGGAAAAAGTAAGGATTTACCTCAAGTTCCCACTTGGGAACCATAGGGCCAACCCCTGCCCTCCCAGAAACAGACAGGACAGTCATTTTCCAGAGCAAGGAACCTGATATACTTGAAAGAATAATAATAAAAAAAAAAATTTGCAAGAGGAACTGCTTGGAATTCTAGCAAGTTTTCAAGAAGGTGCCTGGACAGAAAGAGGCTCAATGGAAAATGAGAAAGAAGCTGGCCTCCCCAGGCTGACAAAAGGTGAGCTATAGGAAAAAGCTGTTGCATAAAGAGCATGTTTTATTGTTCTAAAAAGTAACACTTTGCTCTAAAGCAGGACTTGTTCACCATCACTAAAACAACCATCTGCTCCTGAATGAAGAAGATTTATGGGATTTATGACTCCATATCTGCTGTCTGAAAAATACAATATAGTAGCTATTCTGAGAAATTATGAGATGGATAATCAATTGCATCCGTTCTCTGGAGAGAAATTTTCCAGTAAAAAATTTAGATACAATTCACCCAAAATCAGGATGTCAAACTTCTGAATGGTTTGGGTTTCTTTGTGTGTGTCTTGTTTTTCTTAAAATGGTCCATATATAAAAATACCCATGAGACAGTCTCCTCCTGAGGATGAAAACATAGGTTATTGAGTGAACAGAACAAATCAGATGTCTGGTAAAGTACATTTGGAGAACATCACTTGTATTTAGTATCAAACCCAGCTTAGTTCAAGAGCAGCCTCTTCCATCTGCTGAAGTTCTTTTTTCCTCATCACTGCAAGCCACCACAGCAGCCAAATGCCAGCTGACACTGCTTTCCAGGAAGGGTAGTTTTCCGTGTCAGACCACATAATGAACAAACAGCAAAACTTACTCATCTTTTATCAAGGACAGAATTGTCTCCCTTTGATGCTATGGAGGAAGAACACTAACCACAAGATAAACTTATATTGGGAAAGAAATCACTCACCCTTTAGGTATTACAAACTCACATTGTTTTGAGCACAGCATTCATGTATGCACACATTTAAGAAGCACGACTTCAGAGATGTTAAAAGCAGCCCATGAAGAAATCTGGAGTAAGCCCTTCAGGCTCACAGAGAAAAATACAAAAGGCCCATTTAATCTACCTCCAAAGCAGACTGTGTATTTTAACAGTTAAATCCCGTTTGTCTTTCCTCAAAAGAGACTTGAAACAACAAATGACATCACAAATCAAGAGTGAAAATGGATTTGCCCCAGAAGAGCTTTGTTAGACCCACCTTCCAGTCTTTGGGCATGCCTATCTACATGGAAAAGCTATGTGAAAGCTTCCAGTCTTCCAAGCACAATCTCTGACAGAACACATTCAGACCTGACACTGCTGTGCTCATCAGACAAAACTTCCATCCTTCTGTATTACTTTTTGCTAACGTGACAACAGCAGTTCTCCATATATTTCAATAAATTAAAGAGATGTGCCCATTCTCCCAATAATTTATTCCTAACCACTGCTTCCTGCTAGAATGAGCCAGTAGATGTATGATTATAGTGCATATTAATGCAGAAAAAAAAGCCCTCAGTTTTTCCACTCTAGAGGCCACATGATGACTCTAAACAATGAAACAACATTTCATTTCAAGAAAAAATAAATGCCATACTTTTATTGCTGTTCTGCTGAGACATTCAGCTGAGCAAAAGTGTAAGAGTGTAAGCTTTCACCTAGAAAGCACTGACTTGTACTGATTAATTGACTCTAGGCTCTTTAATCAGGAGGGAAGAGAAACTGTATTAATTTATCACCTTTTTCTTCTGCTATCTCAAATGTCTTTTTGGAGCCAAAGCAGAACAAATAAGTAAACGACAATAAAAGAAAGCAAACATAACAGAAGATCAAGAAAAAGACAACATATTACAAAGGAGAAATATATAATGCTTTTAGCACATGCAATTAGAACATAAGCACCTTGATGAAAGATGATGTGGCATAGGTCTGCTTAAGTTTTAGCCACTGAAAGAGCATTGCTAGAAAGAATGAAAATAAAGAAATTAATAAATCTTTCAGGCACCAAGTGCTCTTCCATGACGACTACTTCCTACCACACTTGCTGGGCAAATAAAGCAGCTACAAGTGCAGCTGTTATGGTTAGTTTGCAAAAGCAAAAGTAAAACCACATGAAACACACAACTTACTAAGCACAAGAGCCTGAAGGGAGAGAGGGGCTAGAGACAAACTGGGGCCTTCTATCCGAACAACTCCAAATGTGAAAACAGAACAGGCCAGCCTAGTTACACGTGTGGGTACTGCAAGAGAAGTGAGTTGCATTAGCTGTGCATAAGATGAATGCCAACTCAGAAACACCAAGTTACTTAGACTGAGAAATGAACAGCAATTAAAGACACTGCCAATACTCCCCAGCCCTGAGATCCAGTAGTGCCACCAGCAGTGGCTGCAGGCACTATTGCATCCCTCAGCAAGCAGAATTGCTGGAAGCAGGCTTGGAGGACTGATGTCAGACAGCAGAGGCAGCAGAAGCCTCTCCTCAGACTGCAGGGCACAGCCATCACCCTCACCCAAACAGCTCTGCACAGCTGCCTCACCTGGTGAATGACATAGATGCCGTAATCCAGCTGCTGCCTTTGCAGGAAGGGGTGGAGGTGCTGCAGGAGGTACAAGAGATGCTTCTCCCGGTTGCGGTGTGGGATAAGGATGGCCACGCGCTGCAGGGCTGAGCACTCCACAGGGTGGTACCGGCCCTTGGCTACCCGAGGGTTCTCCTTCTGCACTTGTTCCAGTGTAACAGATGGTTTGAAGGAGAGTTTTCTGGCACCTCCTGTAAGAGAAGCACAAGAAGCTTTCCTGAGTCGTTTCAGGTTGTGGCTCATCCAGTCACTCAATGAGGTGCTCTGTAACCAATGTAAGAAACCTAGGTTTAAGCCCCAGTTGGTTTCCCTGCCCTTCCAAGCGAAAAGTAGTCCTACAAGGATTTTATGTAGGCAGTGGAAGGAGAGGGTGTCAAGCATGTAGTCATTTAACTGACTGAGTAGTGGCAATAAAATAAAAACAACAAGAGAAGTTCTAAGTTACTGCAGAAGGACTGGCCAGAAATGACTGCCAGGGCAAAACAGAGAAGTGGAACAAGACATAGGACTGTGGCTGTAAGAAGTCACCACTACCTAAAGCACAAAAAAAACATGACAGGCTTAAGGCTATAAATTAGTAAGGTAAAACATACCAAGGCTTTCTGCAGCCAAATGAAATTTTCATCCTTTCTCTTACACTGAGCTGTCATCCCAGCTCCTCTGGACTCAGCAAGCCCATGAAAAAGTATGATATAGGCAACTGTGATGGCTACAGCCATGCTGCATTTACTTAATCAAATACATCCTAGGGTCAGGGTGAGGGTGTGCAGGGAGACAGAAGCTTTCTGGACTACATCAGGGAAGAGGGAAGAATCCAGCTTCCCAAACAAATCCCTAATCATGTTCACAATAAGGAAGAGAAAGAAGAATGACATGATACTGCAAAGCAGGAGCCTGGTGCTGCTAGCAGTACCAAGCCAAGAAAAAAAGGAGAATAATAAAAATGCCCAAACCAAGAAAACAGTCACCCATTTGAACCTTCATCATAATTAGTGCTAACTCCAACAGAGTTGTGACATTCTTCAACTGTCAATACAGAGACACAAAAGTATATTTAATAATGAAAAGGCAAAAAGCTGAGGAAAGGTGAAAACACTTGTGGTTGAGATAAAAATAATCAAATTTTTTAAAAAAGCAAAAGATGCACACATATGCAAGGGAAAAAGAAAAATTCCTTCATTAATCCCCATTGGCAGCCAGGTGTTTGGCCACATCTAGGAAAGCAGGGCTTCAGCACATACAGCAGTTGTTGGGAAGACAATTGCTGCCACCATGAACATCCCTCTTTCCTCCTTTCCCAGAGCTTTTACTGCTGAGCACAATAAATGGCACAGTCACAGGGTTCGGAATACTCCTGCAGTCAGCTGGGGTCAGCAGTCCAGACTGTGTCCCCTCCCAGCCTCCTGCCCACCCCACAAGATTTTAGGGGGCCAGGACAGACAGAGACAAAGCCTTATCAGAGTGCAAACACCGTTCAGAGTAGCCAAGTTACTGGTTACCAGAGCTGTTTTATTCACAAATGGACAGCGCAGCACCAGCTGCTCTCCCAGCCAGACCCAGCACAGGCACTCGGTGCCACAAGACACTCCCTCACCCAGGAGTGCTTCCTGCAACTGGTTGTATTGGTTTCACAGGAAAGGTATCCAACTGGAAAAGGGCCAGGAAGAAATCCAAGACAGCAGCACTACAGCAGATTAACTTGTTAGAGAGGAGAGGAAAGTAAAACACTACCACTTACGCAGGTACGGGGATAAAGCTGGGCAGGGACCCAGAAATGACTTCACCACGGGAACGTCTGCAGTGGCTTCCATCTTCTCTTCCTTTTGACTATGCTCCAGGCTAGTTACCTTCCTGAAAAACTCCACCATGCTCCTAGCTTTAGCAATTTCCTGTCTGGTGTCCACTAAGTAACTGAATGTGGTCCATAGCACCATCACAAACAAAGTGACAAGCACTAACACTTTGAACTTATAGAAGAGGTTAAAAACATTCAAGCCTAAGGCCATGGCTTTCCCTGATCCACAAACTGCTTCCTCTGCTCTGATGCCGAGGCAGGTCACTGCATATCCAGTGGGGATGAAACCACAGTTACCAGTAAGGACGTCACAGTAGGGAAGTATAGCTGGAGGTAGGGAGGGCCACCACACTTCCTGCAGTTTTGAAATTCATGGAGCCATAGTGTTGTTTGCTCTCCAAATGTCATAAAATATGACGTTAACCTGGACCACAAAAAAAGAACAAAGGAAGGAGAGAATTAGTTTCTTATCACCTCCACTGCTATACCTTCACAGACTTCATGAAAACAGGTTATGACAATACACAAAAGGAACAGCAAATATGAACAACTGGTCAGAAACCAAGACGCTGAGCTTTGGTCTTAGTTCAACCACAAACCAGTTGCATGATTTTATGTAAATCACTTTCCTGTTTTGTTCTTCTCTCTCAACACGTTTTTTTTTTTCAGATCCAAAAGTGCAACCACTCCCCTAGGTTATGTCTGTGTACAGTGCCTGGCAATACACAGGTTTTACTACTTCTGTTCCTACCAAAATTAACAACAGCTGCAAAGCAAGAGATTCTGCTGGCTATGAGTAAAGCTCATCCAAAATGAAAACCACATGAATCTCTGCAGAAATAAACTGTTTTCTTCTTGAAGACAGTATTATTGATGCTACATTGCGCTGCACAATGCAGTGTGAAACCCACAACACCTAACTGGTATCAAAAACCATTATTCTTTATGTGCTGCTTGTACCACCTTTTGCGTCTATGTCCAGTATTCCCCTCTCACACACAACTGAAGAAGGAAAATCTTCCTGCTTTTTAAGGGCAAGGTTCAGTTCTTCAAAAGTGTTAGGTCTGTGAGGAGCCAATCCTTTGTTCCAGTTCCTGCCTTCTTTCAAGAGCTCCATTTTCATACAGCCTTTCACTGCCATCTATAGTTACCACTCTACTTTTTTTGGCTGTTATTATCATCTCATAGAAGAGGAAGAATGGAATTTTTATAAAAGAGAGCTCTGATACAGAAAACACAAGAAAACTGCCACCTCTGAGAAGGACAAGGACTGAGGCTAAGTGAGGCAAAGACAGTGATTAAAGACAATGCACATGAAACAGGCTAAATCACAGAGAAGAAACACAAAAACATGGAAAAGGTTATTTTATACCAGCCTCTAAAGTACATGAGACCCTGGAGAGATATCACAGGCACAAGGAGTACAGTAACTCCATATTTCCACTGGTTTAGGCCAGGTGTCTTCTGGAGAATTTTGCTGATTCACAGGGATGTATGTGGGAGCCTGACCCAGGACTAACAAAATGAACTCCCAAGCTTTTAGGGTTCAGTGGGAATTACCAGCTGCTGTCCCTCCCTCATGGAATAACCAACCTGTTCTCCCCATTCACATGCAACACACAGCATTGCTCTGAGGAAGTAAAGCGACTCAAATAAAAGAGAAAGTGTCCACCCTCCCCCACCAGTTCATACCCTGCAATAGTTGCACACAGGAAATCAATGATAAGCTCTATCAATCATCTGAGAGCAGTGTGGACCCCATGGGCAATATTAGCCTGTAATTAGTAAATCAAAGACCTTAGAATTTACTTATCTAAACATTATCTGCAAGTTTCTATGGAACAATCTAAATTGCTGCCTTTCATGGCCTCTCAGCTACTATGCAGCATTTATCAGGTGAAGCACTTCCCTCCAAGGGGTGTAATTTTCTCCAAAACAAACCAAAGGTCTCACTGCACAAAGTGCATGCACAAGGAGAGAATTTCCTTCTCCACTGCCCAATCCAAGTGCACCCCAAACTAACCGGGGCTGAAAAGGACAACATAGAAGTTAAGATACTGAACTTAACATGCAGCAAATTACTATCAAAAGGTGTTTATTGCATTCACAGCTTCCCACTTTCCCAGAGAGTTAAAACAGTTGCTTACCACTAGTACTCAGAGTAGTGCAAATGGGCTGACCCCCATAAGAAATTATTTTGTCCATAAAGAAAGTTAAAAATTAACTATGCATGGGAAAAGACAAAGGAACCCCAGGAGGCAGTCAGCAGTATTAGTCAGAAGAAGCAGCTTCTGAAATATTTTGTTGTTTTTGTTATAATACCAGGAAGAGCATGCAGGTGCAAAATTGCTAAGGTACTAGGATGTTAAAATTATGGACCTAAACTACAAACTTCCTGCACCAACCTTATCTCTACTCTCCTCCACTCCTATTCCAAATCTCACACATATGAATTTCCTTTGTCAGCTTTGAAAGATTCAGTAAGCAGTTGCCACTAAAAGTTCACGTTACTTGTCTCTGACAAATATTTACACTATACTACTATCAGTCTGAATAATTTCCCATAATAACTAAACTCACATCTCCACTGGGTTCTGTGGCAGTGACAGAATGCTGCTCTTGCTTAAATACATTTGAGCCGTTCAACAGGGCAGCATAAATATGCACACACAATCACAACCATTGCTCACCTCCAGCTCACCACAACACTCATGGAAGCAGGGCAGTAATTCATGTTTCAGAAACCTGCAGTTTGATTTTCTGGTGTTATCTGTGGAGGATACAGCATATATTTCAAAATGCAGATGCAAAGAGGTATTTTGGTATTTTAAATGGAAAAACACACATGAATCAATTTAGCCAGCAATTTACCTTACATTATTACTTCAGAGGTTAAAAGGTTGTTTTGCCTGTTTTTTTTTCCCCTGAAACACGAGAATGGCATGTGCACAGAAAGGCAAACCTGATTCTACCAACAGAGGATGAAGAACTATGGAAGAACTGAACCCTTATGAATGAAGATGACACTGAAGAGCTGTCACTTTCATGATTCCCACCAAAAACTGAGAACTTGGGAACTTAAGAGGACAGTAACTGAGGATAAAAGGACAAACAAGAAGTTAAGCCTCAATAAGAACCTGCCTGTCAGAGAAACAAAAAGAAACCTTGGCCGTTGCCCCTCTGGAGCGTGTTGTGTTACCATTTCACACTAAGGACTCTTCAGCTGAAAAAGTAATCTTTCATCAGCAAGCCTAAAGTACCTTGGTTGCTAAGTCAGGCAGATAACCTAGAGTCAAGAAGACCTGAGTTTGGACCTTGTTAAAGAGGAAAAAAAAAGAAGGTAGGCTCAGGGCCTGCTGCTAAAAAGCCATTCTTGGAGAAGTTGTATAAAAGCCAGAGTTGTGATATATACATAAAATCATTATTAAGGGAACAGTCTTAATCAAATACTGACTAGAACAGTCATGCGAAATCTACTCCAGACTTAATAATCTTGACAGTAACAACTGAGGCAGAAGAGACATTCAGTAGCTGAGTCCTTTCCATGTCCTGAGCAACCAAGTCCCCCACCTCACTGAACAATGGGCTCACATTTCCTCATCTACCTTTTGTTCCCTATGTAGTTAATGAAGCACTTCTTTCCATCTTTGATATCCCTGGATTATGGCTGATATATTGGTTGGAGGTGGTGGTAAAAAAAGACCACCTAGTCATATATTATCACATGTGCAAATAATAATTCAATACTAAACAAATCTTGCTATAAATAGTAGTATCTCAGAAGCTGGAAATATGGTTCTTTTTTCTCCTGTACTTCATAGCTCAGGGTGACCAACCCTCAAACATGGGTGGGAGAACACTTGTGGTGCAACTAAACTCTTCTCATAGCTCTGAAACCGGACCCTAGTTATATGTGACCCTCATAAAACATACCAAAGAAACTTTCATAGGGAACATAAAGTGCAACTTTGTTGTGAAAAAAATTCTCAGTGAAGCATAACCAAACCTAGTTTAGAAAGTTACAGCTTGCTAGAAGGGTACAGACCACAAGGTCAAAACCACGACAGTATCCATTTCAAAATGCATGACAAAATTTAACAGAACAAAGCCAGTTATGCAAATATGGCATCAGTCAGAATCCTAAAATCCATGGAAAAAGTGAAAGGTCTCCATCTACACGTAGATATACTCGTATCTAGACAGATGTACAATCCTAAATAGTCCCCTGATCATACTGAGGCAGAAAAATAGTGCATGTTCTGCCTTCCCCAGTATCACATCTGTACCAATAACTGTCCCTGTGCTCTGCAGCTTATCTGACAACTCAAGTTCTATAGCCTGCTATGTGTTTTGAATCACATGCCAAACAGTGCTTCCTTGTTGGAAGGTTCCTAGCTTTGCTCATAAGAGGTTTATCTGCAGGAACCCACCCAGGACACAGAGCTGTACAACTCCTCCAGGAGCAGGGGTGTTCAGTTCTCATCCTTGAGCCTGATGGCACAAACATGAAGCCCTAACTCACCTTTTTGCATCTGGGAAGTCCAAAATAGTAAGAAGGTTCCAGCATGGACAAGACTTCTTCCAAAGCATACGAGGAAGATCAGAATCCCGTCCCTACTCATCCAGGGTTTTCCCAGCACAAACACACATGCACTGGAGTCTGACACACTGTGCAAGCACAGAACAAACAAGCAACACACGTATAAGTTGGTTCCCCATGTAAGGGCTGCAGGGACAACCTACGGATTTGCCTCCTGACTGAAGCCAGTAGCACCACCAAGCTCAGAAACATCCAGGAATACTGGACTAAAGGCTGTTCTTTTGCATGGAAGCAGAATTCCTAGGTAGACAAAGTCAGGATCAGCAGGAAGACTGAGAACTGGTAGCCCTGATCTAGATATTAGTGAAGGAAAGAAACCTTGTGAACAAAATTTGGTAAGTAACTGGATTTGATAAAAAATCATTATGTTCCAAACAGTGATTTTTCCCTGACCAGTTTTTAGATAAAAACTGTCATTATGAAAATTACACTAAAGCCTAGATTCACGTGATTACTCATCAAAAAAAAAGTTATGCTTAAAAATAATCAGTGAGAACATGGTGCCTAAATTTTATTTTTCATATGTTCACATTTAAAACAATTCACCCTATAGGGAACATCAGCAGGACGGCTGCACAAAGATATTTTCATCTGATGAAAGGAAAATTAATTTTTAACTTACATAAACCAACTTTCATACTCTACCTGTTTCACATGGTCAATTAAGGACAGATTTCCCATGCAGGATTTTCCAGAAGCCCCTGCAAGCTCCTCAAGCTCATGCACAAATTCCAAACGCAGCAGAACAGGTTCAGCAGCAATGAGCATTCACTGCAATCTAACTCTAAAAACTGTAATAAGTTCAAGCAGGAAATGAAGCATGAAAGAGTTCCTTGGGGCTGCATTTAATCAGCTCTGTACTATGCAGACAATTATTTATTATTTTATCTAGGCCAAAATCAAAAGCAGCAAGGGGTTAGCTCTGGGTGTATCAGGAAGCGTAGCAGTCTTCTTCATGAAATCCACCAAGAAGGAATTAAATTTCCTCACAACTGGCAAGGTAGAAAGATCACTGTACAGCATCAGCTTTTCTATGCAGGACAGTTCAAGCCTTCAAGTTTTACAAGAGTCTATACCTGCTCCTTTCACAGACACTTCCTTCTTTTCAACAGATTAGTTTCTTAGTAGGGGGTTAAGCCAAGGGCTTTTAACACCTCTTTTACGCAACACTTTCATAATCCTATTACCTCTTCCTATTTAAAACCCACCAAATGCACTGAGAAACGGTGCTATTTCAAAGGAAAAACAAACAACAAACAAAATAAATCCAATCCTCAAACTCCCTGTCCACTTCTCAGAATTTCAAGCCAAATGAAGAAAGCACATTAAACCACTCACTGCTGCTGCCACATCCCTCCTCCCTGTCAAACACTCACTCCAAGAACTATGGAGAGCACTTCACAAGCAGCAGACACTTTTCATCCAGGAAACCCCACACCATAAAGAGACCTCTGTTACCTCTCACAGGCTGCAGGAAAGAATCAGCTCAAATCACAGGATGGGGGGGAAAAATTTTAAAAGGAGAAAGAAAAAAAAAAAAAAAAGAGCTTACACATCCCACTTTTCCTCAGGCCAAAGAGGCTCCCTGGTGCTGTCCCACATGCCCCTCCCTCAGCTCATGAACCATGCCCGCCGGGATGGCAGCCAGCCTCCCTCCTTTCCTCCCAGCACAGCACAGCCAGCACGGAGGCACTCGGGCATACCAGGACACAAGCAATACTGCTCAGAAATAATTCCCACAACAAACCCTTTCATTAGAAACAAAGGCTCAAGCCTTTGCTCCTAAAAGCAAACCGCAATCAGTGCCCTTTTGGCATCTTCTCCATTTGGAGATTTTAAACATTAGAGACGTCATTCTTCTTACACACATCAAGCTGCCCACCCCCTTGTCCATATCTGTGTAGAAGTCCCAGTGCTGCCACTACATTCCTCTCTGTTATCACCTGGACATTCCCGTTGATGACAGCCTCACCACGGACCAAAGCATCTACTTTATGCAAACAGCCTGGCTCACTGACCTTTTTCATGAAAGGCAACTTCCTACTACAAGGGTGCTCCTCACTGGTGCTTTTTCTACCACGTTGACCTGTAAAACTCTAGAAACCTTACAGGATCAGCTGGATAGAAACAGAGGTGTCACTTTGTCATCTCACCCATCTGGGGTTCCTTCAGACTACCAGGGACGCAGCATTGCAATGGCCTAAGTAGACACAGGATATATGGATAAGGTGGATTGCAGTAAAGGATGGCAGAGAAAGTACATGTACAGCCTCATGACAAGCGTTAATCTCTTAACTCAAACCTGTTTGAACTCCCTGTGCAATACATGCATTCCAAGCAGGTAGGTATTTCAAGGCTTCCCCAGCCAGTGGCACCTCCTCTGTGCCACAAAGGTCTTACCTATTTTCAGGACTGCACAAGTTTCAGGGCAAAGCTTCTTCATTTCAGACACAGTAGTGCAGAACGAACCTTTAGCACTACCACATGTTTCAAGTGGTCAGTCACAAAGCCAGACCAGTCTGGGTCTCAGTTGTCATCACCATCTCATCCTTCTCTCTGGTCCAGTCCCCAAACTGTAATTTCTCTGCACCAGCACAAGCTCTCATGAAAACATGGAGCTAGCTGGATTAGGAAGAATTTCTAGCAACCTTCTGTAATCCTTTGTCCACACTTCCCACTGAAAAATGTCAGAAAACCTGATATGATAACCAGCAGGAAAACAGTAGTTCAGCTTTCAGTTGACTGGGAATGGTTATTTTAGGAGAATGACAATAGATATTTCCAGGCAACGACTGGTAACATTCTACAAACTGCCTGGAACAAGGCAATTTTAAAGAGGAACCATATGAGTTAAAAAGAAACAGACCGAGGTGCACTTGTGGGGCCTGATTACAGTAACAGCCACTCAGAGCTAAAATATTCCAGTTATGTCAATAATAAAAAGAGATACACAGATGTGCTGGCTCCATACTCTTCATTACCTGATAACTGCTTGATACTCAATATAAAAGAACAAAAGTACGGGCAGGTCCAATTCCCTGAATTACAAACTAAAAAAAAAAGATAAAAGAATACATAACATACCAGGAAATAACTGCTGTGGTTTAACCCCAGCTGGCAACTCAACACCATACAGTCACTCCGTCAATTCCCCACCAACAGTGGGATGGGGGAATCAGAAAAGTAAAAGTGAGAAAACTCACAGGCTGAGATAAAAACAGTTTTATAGGACAGAAAAGGAAGAAAATATTAGAATAACTGTGGCAATAATGATAATTAGAATATACAACAGACATGATGCAATTGCTCACCAATCCCCAGCCAAACGCTGAGCAGCTGCCCCTGGCCAGCCTTCCTCTCAGTTGATACACTGAGCATGATGCTCTTTGGTATGGAATATTCCTTTGGTCATTTTTGGTCAGCTGTTCCCCTCCACAATTTCTTGTGCCACCCCAGCCTTTTCACTGGCAGACATGGGAAACTGCAAAGCCCATGACTTGGGGTAAACACTACTCAGCAGCAATCAAACATCCACATGTTATCAATGTTATCCTCATACTAAATAAAACCACACCACTGTAGCAGCTACAAGGAAGAAAATTAACCCTATCCCTGCTGAAACCAGGGCAATAGCCTGGATATTTAGCTTACACAACTCCAGGAGTGTGGGCATCACAGAAGAAGCGACTGCAATGATATAAATAAGGAAAGGCTTGGCAGGTAAATACAGTAAATCCATTTCATAAAGAGAACATCACAGCAGAAAAGCACTGAAAAAGAACTTTCCATACATTTTTAACTCTGACATGCAGGACAGAGAAGAAAATAGGAGTGTCTCATTATCTTGCATATCCCTAACAGAGACATGATTGTTCTTCTACTCAATGTTACCCTGAACAAGGAGTGTTCCAGTCTGCTCTGGTTTATGATCAATAAGCAGAACAACTGTCTCCACAGGGACTGCATTAGACAAATGCAGCAGTCCCTGAGCACTGGTATGTGTGAAGTCCATTGTCCTTTGAACATGTGTTCCTGATTTTCTGGCTGCTAGACTCTCACTTTACCACTCCTGAACAGAAGAGGGGGAGATAAAGACTCGGAGGTCACTTACCAACTGACAAGGCAGACTCAGCTTGGGGAAAATTTATTGTCAATTAAAAATTGAGCAGGATGGTGAGAGACAAAAACTACACATCCCCTCTACTCCCTTCTTCCCAGGCTCAGCTTCACTCATTCATTCCCATCTCCTCCCCTTCCCAATCCACAGCAGTGCAGGGGGACAAGGAATACAGGTCACAGAATTACAGAATCATTTAGGTTAGAAAAGACCTCTACGATCATTGAGTCCAACTGCTAATCCAGCACTGCCAAGCCCACCACTAAACCATGCCCCTAAGCACCACAAGTCTTGGAAATACTTCCAGGAGCAGTGACTCAACCACTTTCCAGGGCAGCCTGCTCCCGGGTTTGGCAACCCTTTCCATAAAGAAATGTTTCTCAATATCCAGTATAAACCTCCCCTGGTGCAACTTGAGGCTATTTCCTCTTGTCCTGTTGCTTGTTACTTGGGAGTAGAGACTGACCCTTTCAGGTAGTTGTAAAGAGAGGTAAAGTCTCCTCTGAGTCTCCTTTTCTCCAGCCTATACAATACCAGCTCCCTCAGCTGCTCCTCATAGGACTTGAGCTCCAAGACCTGCCACCAGCTCTGCCACCCTTGTCTGAAATTTGCTTCAGCACCTCAATGTCCTTTTTGTAGTGAGGGGCCCAAAAATGGACACAGGATTCAAGGTGTGGCCCCACCAGTGCCGAATACAGGGAGACAATCACTATCCTAATCCTGCTGGGCACACTATTGCTCATCCAGGCCAGGATGCCACAGGCTGCAGCTTCCTTCAAGGTATCTCCTCCTGCTACAACATGGGGCTGACTACTGTACACTCAGGTAAGAGAGTTCTTCCCAGCCATAGCAAATGAGTGGGTGCTACTCCAGTCCTGCAGTTCAGTTTTCACCTTCCTGAGGCACAGTGAACTCTGATGCTAAGCTAGGAAATGCAACCTAACGTCTCTAGGCCAAGAAACACATTTATGAATGGCCCCTCTTGTTACACAACTACAGCTGAGCCACTGACCTCACTGTAAGACACGGCACTGTCAGCCAGAGCCCAGCAAAAGCCACGGAGTGAGGGATACAGCAAACAGTTCTGGCACAGCCCATCGCTCCCTAATGCTTACCACAGAAATAGTTTTTAAAGAAATACAGCAGTTTTTAAAAATACCTTCCCATCCAAGATGAGTGGAATATCCTGAAAAACCACCTGATAAAACAGATTTCTGTGAACACAAGAACCTCATGTGTAATGGAATGCTCAGATCATGACTCAACTCAGCAACACCTTTTCTTTTTCTGGCAGCTGCTGCCTTCCTGGAGTGGCATCTGTCAGTATAGATCTCAGATGTCAGAGGCCTTGACATTTTACAAAAACATTTCAACACATTCCTGGTCAAATTCCTCACTCAGCTCTCTCCTGAACAATAAAATAACATCTGAGAAAACCACCACATTACAACATTGCATATTCTTATTTCAGCTTCCCAATACATATTTTTAAAATAAAGTGTCAACAACAGATAGCTAAAGCAATACAGAAGTAGTATAGACCTGTGGCTACTTAATACATTTAGAATTTTCAGTTTACCAGTCTCTATGAACAAAGCTGTAAAAAAAATGAAAATTAACAGAGTTTAACACATTATGAAAGCATAACTGAGAACAGAATTCCATTATTTGTTTCTCATGAAGGTGCTTCAGCATGAGAACTGCACCAAAGACATTCCAGCTAAAGCTTCCTTAGGCATGAAGAGATTTACCTTTTTTATAATTTTTGCCGATCCCAGCAAGGATTACAAATTGCCAGGGCCTACTACAAAGACATGTATCAAAAATCTGTACAGATGACATGACTTTGTTAAGGTATTAAATGTACAGGACTTTTTCCATGTTAAAACACAATTTACACCTATCCCAGTTTTCAACCAATCTGCAGATGGATTTTTATACAGTGGAAAAGTTTCAAACATACAACTGAAGAGCTGTAACTCAAACCCTTTGGAAGCGATATGGCCTAGAACAACATTTTGGAATTCAAAACTAGTACAACATTGCAACAAGAAATTTTTAATCAAATACTTGAAGAAGTAATTTGAAAAATATACTCCTGAGGGTCAGGATATTATTAAATGTTTTGGACAAGCAGCATAGTAAAACTTCAGGCAGAGGGAGATAGCTTATCACTCTTACACTCAGTTACTAATTTCCTTTTCCCACCTAAGCAGATCCTGCTTGGGAGTCTGGAGAATTCAGGGAGACGTGATGTGGGCTCCTCCTCTCCTACACTCTCAGGGCTAGAGAGCTCCTGAATCTTCAATCCTCCTCATCCAAGCAGCAGATGGGCTCTCTCTCTTTCCAGGAGGAAGAGAAAAGGCCGAGAGGGATGACACTTAACTCAAAAGCAGAGCTGGGGAAAGTGGCTCCTTTCCAACCCTTCACTTCTCGTTACTGTGCAGGTCTTACCCCTTCCCATCTCACTGATGAATAAAATTAGATGCAAGTGTTCAGAAGTCAACTACAGGACTGAAGACTGAGGGGAAACACCAGATTAGTGCGGATGATGCCTCACCAACATCAGATCCAAAAACATTGCTATTACTTGTAACTGCACACATTTATAATCACCATTATATCCGTTTAAAATTATTATCTGAATTATAATGCATGATAAGTTTATCCCACAATTCACTGCCTGACAAATAAATATTACCCAGCTGTTGCTCTCAGGACACCAGGATGACCCAATTGTAGCTGTAAGGCATGTTACTTGTAGGCATGCCAAAGCACTTCAAACAGAAGACAAAATACTTATGAAACATAAGCTAAATATGTTGAAAAGCATAAAGAAAAAGTTATGGAAGCTCTCTCCCACCATTTTACAATATTTTTAAGGCCCCATGTATATGTAGGGCAAAACCTCCGGTCTCTGAAGCAAAAAAAAAAAAAAAACACCTATCCCAGCTACAGACCTGCTGAGTGACTTTTGAACTACATATCTGCCATTAAAAACACAGGTTTTTAACGAAATCCTTGCATCATTCAACCAGGCTACAGAATCTCCAGGCATATCTCCTTTAAACTAACAAAACCCAAGTTCACCAAATTCATACAGGTAATTTAGACTTAAGATCATATAATAGAAAGCCAGCAATCAAGCACCCCTCAACTTCTATTTTTCTCCTACATATTATTTAAAAGAGAAGGATGTGCCAACTAAAACCAAAGAGAAAAACAAAAACCCAAGCTTTCCAAAGTTGAAATAGCAAATGTCTTACTTCTAACTGAACCATGTTTGTGAAAATGAAACACACCTTGTACAAAAATGACAAGGAAGTACACACAAATCAAAAACAAGATCATACCTAAAGGAAGTGTTTATCAAGAATACTCGGTCACAGTAACGCTATCTTGGATGAAAGGTGCTACTTCACACTGTTAAAGAAAGGTTCATGAAACATTATCCAAGTTGAACAGTGAGCAAAAATAATACAAACCCCTGAAGTTGCACTTTGAAGTATTCTAAATTTAATCAGTGTTTGCAATTAACAACAGAAGACCTACAGAATCATCACTGAGTTAGCAAAGAAAAAAGTATTTAGAGCATTGCACATAGCCACCAACTTTACTGACAAAAAGTGTAAATATTTAAGTTGAAGACTGCAAACTGATCCCAAAGTTTATTTCTTTGGAGTTTTTTAACAGTAGCTATCTCAAAGACATCAAACTTTCACCTTCCTTTTCTCTAAACCTCTCTGTTGAAAACTGTCTTGTAAACTGCCTCGGCTGTCCCTTGGGAACTTCCATAGTTGTTAAAGGAAGGGGTAGAAAAAAACGTTAAATCCACAAGAGATAGTCGTTGTTAACTCTTTGAGACACAACAGAAACAGTAAGAAATAGAATACACATATTCTCCTTTTTGACTATTACTACCAAAGTGCTGTGAAAATCTTAAAGTCTGCAAGGTTTGAAATCTTATCAGAGCTCTACTTTAAAGGCATTTATATTATATTCAGAAATAAAATCTTGAATACTCATGCTAGTAGCCCCACTTCAGCTTCTCCTCGACACCTGCAAACACATTTCAGAGAATCACAGAATTAGCTAGGTTGGAAAAGACGTTTGAGATCATCAAGTCCAACCTACGACCTAACACCACCTTATTAACTAAACCACGGTACCGAGTGCCACCTCCAGTCTGTTTTTAAACACCTCCAGCGACAGTGACTCCACCACCTCCCTGGCAGCCCATTCCAACGCCCAATCACTCTTTCTATGAAGGATTTTTTCATAATGTCCAGCCTAAACTTCCTCTGGCACAGCTTAAGACTGTGTCCTCTTGTCCAGTCAATGGTCGCCTGGGAGAAGAGACAGACCCCCACCTGGCTACCACCTCCTTTCAGGTAGTTGTTTCCATCATCACCTGGAGTACTTCTGTCACATGACAGTTTCCATAAACCTGTGCAAGTCTCCTTTCAAGCCCACTGACCACTGTTCTGCTCTTCCAAATTAACATCTGGAGCAGCAGATGAAATAACTTGCATCCTCTCAGTGAGAAAATGGTTGGTGAGGTCCATCACTTGCCTGTGCTCCGGCTTCCACGTGTGAAACGGAGAAAATAATAGCCGGCTCTGTATTTACTTTAACACAAAACCATTCAAAGCTGTGGTTAAAAGGCGAAAACCAGTGCACTGCAGGCGTCCTCCTCACTTACAATCCCCGAGCCCAGTACAGTAAGTACTTCCACCCCGTACGCAATTCTTAAATATGTAACTATTGCCAATTATTTCAGTAAAGCTATACTATGATGACATTATGTCCCGGCAGACTTACTCGCACGATCACAGCGTCAAGTTCTGCCCGTGATGTCCATGAGGGCTTCCCCGCACACACAGGGTCTCTCTGGAAGTCCTGAGCTGCACAAGTCGACCCAGTTTCGGCCACATACCAGATGCTCCAAGCCCGAGGAGGTGCAATTAAACCAACCCCCTTCGGGCCTTCGCTAACGACCCCAAACGGAAACACCGGCCGGGCATTCGTTACTCACATCACTCATTTCCACGCCCTCCCCCCACAATTCGACACCCTCGCCCTCAGGAGGGGCAGCTCCTCACCGCGCTCCCCCGCTCCACTGACGGAGCTCGCAGTTACGGGCCCCGCGCCGCCCACAGCTCCCGGGGCCGCAGGGACTCGGCCACGCTCCCGGCGTGGTTCCCGGCGCCGCAGGGACAGGGACACACTCCCACCGCGGCCCCCGACCCGCCGCCCACCCGCTCGCGCAGGCGTCCTGCGCCGCCCCGCCCCTCCCGCGCTCCCCTCAGCGCCCCTCCCGCCACGGCTGCTCCGGGGCCATCCCGGGAATAGCGGGTCCGCGGGCCGCAGCCGCTTGTTTGCTTTGGGCTTCCCGAGCAAACGCGCCAGGCACGGCTCTGTCAGCGCGGCTCGGCACGCCCGGGGTGCCGGTGGCAGAACTCTGCCAGCTCTTGCCATTTACGGGAATATTGAACCGCCTGGGGGTTTTTTTTGGAGCTGCGGGGGAGCTCCGAGAGCTTGGGCATCGCAGCATTGGCACGGCTGGTGCTCGTCAGAAGCTGAGTCTCACTTCCTCTCAAAACGTATTTATTGGAAGATGGCCCTGCCCGTGGGAGGGGGGTGGAGCCAGGGGATCTTTAAGGTCCTTTCCGACCCGAACCGTTCTGTGATATTTAGCACTTCTTTACAGTGAAAATTAGGTGGGGCTCCGCCGGAGTTCTTAGTGATTAGAACTTAAAATGCCTGCTTCTAAAACCTAATTGCTCAGAAACAAGAATGGTGTTCCCCTTCCTTAAGTGAAATCACAACAGAGCTTTTGGTGTCGAACTCTTAAGAGTGCAAAAAACCCCTTCAAGTTTGTGCGTCCACATGCAGATGGCTGAAAGTGTTTATCTGTTACTAGTAAGTTACTATTTGAAAAAAGCCTCAAAATCAAAGGTGTTTTTACCTGCAGTACACATTAGATCACTGCATGGATTAACCAAATTTTATATTGCTGTAACTTAGCATTGGTTGTTTATCCATGCAAACCTTTTCAACCTAACCGCCCCTATCTGCCAAAAAGGCCAATTATTTTAAACTATTTGATCAAATAACAAAGCAGTTTCACTGACTATGGTAAGGAAAGCAAAATGGAAGCAGTAGGGATGACCATGGTGCTACCCTGCTCTAGACTGAGCCTTCATATGTACATGTCAGGAGCTGGAATATACAATTCAGACCTCATATAGCTGTACCCAGAGGGAATCTGCTGTGAAGCACTACAAAAGCTCTTCAAGAAAAGGGCAAAATTTATCTTCTTTTGTGGAGAGAAATTACTTCTGTTGAAAGAAGCAGAGAGGAGAAAGCTTCTGTTTAAAAGTGTAGGAAGTCAAAGGCAAAACAATGAAATTGTCAGAACTTAGATCTGAGGGAGAATGAAGGATAGTATTATATTCCTTCTGTTTGTAAATAGTAAGGAATGTTGATAATCCAAAATTAAAAGAGATGTGATTAATTGTCCAGTAATAGCTGTATGAGTGACCCCTTTTCTAGTGGCATCAGTCACACCTGTTGATAGTTCTAGTCAGGTTTTATGATGTTATGTAATTGTCAGATCCAGGCCACTTCCTGATTTTAAACAAATCTGCAAGGGTGCATCGGTCTCAAATATAAAATGTTTCTGTTAGTGCTGTGTGAATCAGAACTGTACATACAGAAGACATTCTGCTGAGAGAGTGACCCAGAGTGTTAGTCACTATTTGTCCCATTGAGAGTGCATTAGCATTATCAGCTTGTCAGTCCACCCTCATAAAGCAGATTTAACCAGCGTATATCTTAAATCCCAGTGCACACAGCAAGCCACTCATCCTACAGGCCAACAAGGAGAAGGAAGCAAACGAGACCTGAAACTACTGTGGTGGTGGTCTCACAAGATAGGGAAGGGAGAGATGAAATGTCCAAAGGTATGTGTGAAAATGCTAGAAACTAAATGTGTTATGCAGAGAATCTGAAAGCATTGTGTGGACTTGCAGTCATCAGGAATACTGTGCTGCAGGGGTCTAAAGGATGTATGGGAAACTTGGGCTATGGCAGTGATGGCAGGGGATGTGGGAAACATTCTGAGAACAGCAATTAACTCCGTTTATGGCCCATGGAACACTGCGTTTCTATAAAAGTCTCTCTGTGTGTTTTCCTCCACAAACATTCTTATCTTGCAAATTTAACGTTTGTCTAACTTTGTTTAACCACGTTTCTTTTCTCGGGACTAAATGTTATGCTTGTTCTGAAAAATAAAACCTTGTGGATCTCATGGGAACAGAGTCTTGAGAAGGGCCTTGAGTCTGGGGTCTCCTTCAGTGATCTATCTTTATTCTTTTAGTAAGCAAACCTTACATTTTCCCCTACCTCAAATATTCAGGCTGTCCTAGATGAGCTCTTTAGCTGCTGATTTTAATCTCACTTGTAGCATATGACAAGGGCTGAACTTAAGCTAACCAGAATATGAACCATTGTTGAGCTCCATACCACATGCAAATGTAGTACAAAATGCATTTCCCCCAAATGTCCCAGTGACTCAAGGTTTTCAAGGTGTAAAATGATACTTTTTTAATTTTTGAAAGGAGCAAAAATCATTAATTGTGGAAATAATGCCATCCAATAAATAATTATGTCTAAACTTAGCTGTAGGTATTTCAATGGAATGCTACATCTCCAGTTTGGAGAAGGACACAGAGTACATGGCCTGCTGAGCAACATTATTACATTGAGGTGATGAAGAGACCAATTTTTTGTCCTGTCTGGAAGCAGCAATGATGTCAGACAGCAAACCTGATACCTCATCAACTTGCCTAGCACAGCATAAAAGGTTTCCTTCCCTTTTATGTTGTGCTAGGCTTCCCTTCCCTTTGAAAGAAATCAAATCCTTCCCAGCAGGTTGTTAGTGTAACTAAAAAATTACTGTGGAAGCAATCCCAGATGTAGTTCATCTCAATACTGTGCCATAGAAATGACAGAATTTCTGAGCAAACAGAATCGGATCATGGGTCATTTGGGTCTGATTGTGTTAATGCTGCTATTTGTTGAGCTGCAGTAGATTTTGAAGCCCTGCAGGTTAGTTTCCTACTCACACCTACATCAATGACTTGAAATACATTTGTTTGTAACACATACTTTTAGAAGATGCTTTGAAGCCCTCTTTGCTTGGATGCAGATACAAAGTCCACACTGGGCACTCTTCCCTATAGCATTTGAAAGCAACTTTTCTTTTCATCTCTATTCTTCAGTCTCACAGTTTAAACACAAGGATTTTTACCTGATAAATTGTTTGGATGAAAGCTGGTGCCATGTGGCCTTGAAATATGAATAACTTTCTTGCATGGAGCTATGGTACAGAGAGATCTTCAAAAGTCATCCCAGCAATTGTTGGACATTACAGCAATTAGTTCATGCTGAATTTCACGTCACTACAATTACACTGTTAGTGGTACCCAACCTCATCTGAATATGTGTACACAAGACTGAAGTTATGTCTTTGTTTTCTCAAGGTAAGGCTTTGAGATAAGGAACAGCTGTATCCCAGGATATATTTAAAGGACTGTTCCTGTTCAAGATCACGCCTGTTTATGTCCCAGAGTTTGTGGAGCAATAGCTCTGGAGTGAAAGGATAGAGGGGGAGTTTGATAAAATGAAAAATTGAGGAGTCAGTAAGACAGGAAAAGGATTTGAAACAGGAGGGAGAGTGAGTGGCAAAAGGGGTCTACGTTTTCTCAGGGACAGCAGAAAACAGACACAAAGCATAGCAGAAGCAAGAAGTAGGTGAAAAGGGCATTAACCTAAATAACAGAAAGGAAATGAGAGTTGGAGAAAACAGATAGGAATATCAAATGTGCTTAGTGCGTAGAAAGTTTTATACTGTTAGTGTTTGCTGGGGGCAAACTGGAGTTACATGACAAAGTAGGAGTGTTTTATCTAAGTCCCTGCAGCAGTTACACATTTAGTCAAAAAAGGGTCTTTTTGAACCTGGGCCTCTGTACTTTGCTGGTCTTCTCACATACGTAATCCAGTGATTTATGATAAGATCCCAAGCAAGAATAATTTAGAAGACTGCTAACTAAGGGGAATTTCACAAAACCTAGCAAGGATTGCCTCATATTTCCCATTCTGTCTGACCTGATTCCTTGTTTGTCAGTACTAGTTTCCTTGGCTGAGTCTCCTTGCAAATACAATGAAAGCAAGGACCCAGACATTCACACAGCTCTCTGATGCGTGAAATTCAGTGATAAAAATACAACGTGCCATGGATTGCACACAAGGACCCTGGCAGACAAACGCAAATCATTTCTGAAATATCATTGTCAAGGGTAGATGGGTATAAATTGTCACCCCATGATTGCCCTGGCCACATTAACATTCCCATGTGAAAATGAGAAAGGAAAATATGAGACACCTAAGTCTCTATAGCATTTTATTGAATCCTGTAAGCATAACAATTAGTACATAATATGCTGGGGAGGAAGGTGTGTAAACCTTTAAAACATCCAACCAAAGTGGTGCTCAAGTCATTAGCCTAACTTTTATAAATAAGACAAAGTTACTTGTTTGAGTCAAAATGCACAGCAGCTGTAAGGTTCATCTGCATGCATCCAGACTTGAACTGCTGTTCAGATTTTTGACTGAGAAGGAATTTCACCCCTGTCGAACTAGCACAGATCATCTCCTACCTTTCTGTAGTTTGTTGCACAGTTCCATCAGCTAAGATCTCCTGGGCATATTTCACACAAAGAGCAGGTTTCTCTTGGAGTGGGTATCTCAGGCCTTAGAGACACCTGGACTGATGAAAAGAACAATTTATTTTTTTAAATATTTCACTCTTTTGTTTGGATGATTTTTCTTATCTTGACTTTTATTTCTCTCTTTTTTTTCCGTTATCTCTGTTTCATTACAATTATTACTGGTTGCATTAATATTTTACTTTATGTCAATTATTAAATTGTTCTTATCTGAACCCACAAAGTTTACCTTTTTCCGGTTCTCCTCCCCACCCCTCTGCGGGGTGGGTGGGGCAGTGAGTCTGGGTGGTACTTAGTTGCCAGTTGGTGTTACGCTGTGTCAATACCCCAGCATGAAGCAGTGAGGGTTGAGATAAAGACAGATCTGACCAGAGCATGTTAAAACAATTTTTTTATAAGCATCTGCTGCATTGGTTTAACAGTCACTGGTCACAACACTGATTTATTTGCTCTGAGAGTCATTGCACTTGTTCTCGGGGCTGTATTATGCAGCACTTTACTTGCAGCATGTGTTCTCGGTTTGGGCTTTATCGCCTTTGAGGTCTGGGCTAAGGTTATCATTTTGTTGTACTTTGTAATGCTGGCTTGTGATATGATAGAATTACTGGTTGAAAGACTAATCTGGTGTGTGTACTCAGCATTGCTCACCTCTGTTCTTCGAGAGCCATCTGTTGGGAACTACCAATAATCACACCTTTTGTCTTTCCTCCTCTGAGAGACAACCTAGGGAAGAGACATCCTTCCACACCTTTCCCTTTCCTGCCAGGCTAATTACAGTAGTGTTTGAGGATTTTGAAAATTGTGAATGTCCTTGGGATGTTGAAACCAGCATGGTCCTATTTCCAGGAATGCTGAATGTGTGCCAGGTCTTGTTTATGGTTAAACAACTATTTAAGACTATTACCAAGAGAATTCCCTGAGTTTTGATAGTTACAAGTGGCAGGGATAGCTTGTGGAAAGTACCTAGGACAGTGGGCACCTCCAGTGTTTTGGAACTTACCCCCTGAACAAGTGCAGAATTAATATTTGGGAAAAGTATGCTGTTACCGTGTCAATTCCAGACAGGTACAAGTCACTGTGATGTGCTGGGACCTGGCCCTTGCCTATTGATCCCTGTTCAACACTCTTCAGTACCTCAAGGGGACAAGACAGTCTGGATCTGATGGCAAAGTATTAGGCATTGCAGCTACTCCGACTCCAGTGCCAGGCAGTGCAGCTGAACCAGAGACGCAACCCATGCCAGTGTCAGTCACCCTATAGACAAGAAGAAGTGTACACGAAAGTCTGCTCATTTAGTAAAGGGGGACAAAGCGGGGCCATCACAAGAAAAGGAGGAAGAAGCAGAACAAAAGCTAACCACCACTTGATCCCTATTACTGAGTGAGTTATGGGAAAAGATTTCATCGACTGTCCAGGTGAGCACATCATCTGCTGCTAAGATGCTGGGATAATGGGACTAACAGCCTGGAATTAGAGGGTAGAGAAGCCAAGAATTTGGGGTCACTTTCTAGGGAAAGGGGCATTGACAAGATTATTGGAAACGGGATACAAGTCCTCAGCCTCTGGAGGTGACTCCTGTCAAGCATGAAGGAAAAGTATCCCTTCAAGGAAGATGTTGTATGTCACCCAGGCAAGCTGGACATCATTAGATCCCAGTGGGTGTGATCAACAAAACAACAGCTATGTGTCCAGCATCTAGCAAGAAAGAAACATAAGATTCCTTAGGTGGGTTTTTGGAGAATGCACATTCCAAATTACAGTCCTTTCTGTCAAGTGACCCAGCAGAAGAGTGGTACCAAATAGGATCCAGACCAGCAATAAGTCTTTGAACAAATTAAACAGGAGATAGTTAATGAATAGCCCTTGGGCCAGTCTGGGCAGGGCAAGATGTTAGAAATGTCCTCTATGCTGCAGCCAGGGAGATTGACCCTATGTGGAACAACCTGGTAGAAAGCACCATGGGAGACTTGAGGTCAACCCCATGGCTTTTGGAGCCAGGGATACAGAGGATTTAAGGCCTGCTACATTCCAGCTGATAAAGAGATAATTGCACTTTATAAAGGAGTTTGAGCTGCTTCAGAAGTGATTGGTACTAAAGCAGAGCTCCTCCTGGCATCCTGGTTACCTCTGCTGGACTGGATGTTCAAAGGGAGGGTCTCCTCTGCACTTCAGACAACTGATGCTACATGGAATAAGTGGGATACCACTGATCACACAATGAGCTCGAATAGGAAACCTCAGGCATCCAGGAATCTTGAAAGTAATGATGAACTGGCCACAAGGTAAAGATTTCAGAATATGTGCCGAAGAGGCTGCACTGTATGACAAATTATCAGAAAGTGAGAAGCAGTATACCCTGTTTATTGACGGGCCCTGATGTGTAGTAGGAAAGCATTGGAGGTGGAAGGCAGCTGTAGCGAGTCCCCTACAACAAGTTGCAGAAACTGCTGGAAGAGAAGGAGAGTCCAGTCAGTTTGCAGAGGTGAAAGCCATCCAGCTGCCTTTGGACATTGTTGAATGGGAAAAATGGCCAATACTTTACCTCTCTACTAACTCAGGGATGATGACAAATGTCCTGTGGAGGTGGTTGCAATGATGGAAGCAAAGCAGCTGGCAGGGGTAAGCTCACCTGGGCTGCTTCATTGTGGCAGGATATTGCTGCTTGGGTGGAGAACCTGGTTGGGAAGGTGCATCACATAAATATTCATGTGCAGAGTCAGCCCACTGCAGAACATCAAAACAACCAATAGGTGGCTCAGGTGGATCTGGACTGGCAACATAAAGGTGAATTATTTATAGCTCGGTGGGTCCTTGACATCTCAGGCCACCAAGAAAATGATGCAACTATAGACAGGATCATGATTGAGGGGTAGTTTTGACCATGGACACTGTAGCACAGGTTATCCATGCAACGGAAACATGCTGCAATTAAGCAAGTCAAATGGTTAAAAGACTCTCTAGAATGAAGGACAGTGGCTGAAATATAAATATAAGGAGGCCTGGCAGAGTGAAGATATCGCACTCCCATAAATCCACCATGGGCTTACTGGAGGGCTGGAAACATATTCTGGGCCCCATACCACCACCCAGAAAACTATCCTGGGCCTTGAAAAGCAAGTCTTGTGGAAACCTGGTAGGCCAGAAACAACTGAGTCACACAATGGGACTCATTTCCAAAACAACCTTGTAGACCAAACAACAACTGGGCCAAAAACATAGTATTGAGTGTATATAACACACCCAATCGCACACCAGCCTCCAGGAAAAATTCAGCAGTGCAATGAACTATTAAAGACTGCACTGGGAGCAATGGGTGGTGGAGTCTCCAAACATTTAGCAAAAGCCACCTGGTTAGTCAGCACCACGGAATCTATCAGTCAGACTGGCACTGCTCAATTAAAATTTTTATATACTGGAGAATGGGGTAAATTTCTGGTAGTGCACATAAAAAATATGCTGGGGAAAGTCTGGGTTATTCCTGCATGGGATTGCTTTTGCTCAAGGACTTAGGTGCACTTAATGGGTAATGTGGAAGGATGGGGAAGTCTGGTGTGTGCCTCAAGAGGATTTGATTTTGGGTGGGAATTACAATTCATTAAACTGTTTAATGTAATTGCCATGACTGTGTGTTATCACTTACATGGTGGTGATACACTTACCAGTGCACTGGGCATTTGCAGCACCTGTCTTCACCAACTCTGGATTTGGGGATCTGAGCCCAACTCCCTTTTGATTACCACATTAATAAAGAACTTTGATAAATATGGCTTCACCATGCAACAGTCCAACAACACACACCATCTTCTCTGCCCTGAAAGACTGTAATGGCAAATGAAGCTCAAGGTCACGGACAAAATGAGCTCAGCTGACATTTTATAGATGGATTTAGGGAATAATATCTGTGTGTATACACCAAAAGACAGGAAGGGTGATGGGATATTTAAAAGTGTGGGACCTGGCATGATGTAAATGATATAGATTATGGGGTGCATACTGTGCTGGTTTCAAATGGGAACATGGGCCTTCTCCACCTCAGCTGAGCATGGTAATGGCAGCAGGGTTTTTCAGCTGCTGGTATTCAGCCATGGGATAAATAGATATGCTGGCTGTAAATAAGCAGTTAATTATGGTTTTATGATTTTGTTTTAAATGGCATCCCATGATGCAAAACATGGCCACACCTCGAGTCCTGTGTCCAGTTCTGGGTCCCTCATTACAAGAAAGACTTTGAGATGCTGAAGCAAGTCCAGAGAAAGGCAATGGAGCTGGTGAAGGGTCTCTGGAGCTCAAGTCTGATGAGGAGCAGCTGATGGAGCTGCAGTTTAGCCTGGAGAAGAGAAAGCTCAGGGGGTATCTTATCACACTCTCAACCATCCGAAAGGAGGCTGTACCAAGATGGGCATTGGTCTCTTATGCCAGGCAACAACCAACAGGACAAGAGGACACAGCCTCAAGCTGTGCCAGAGGAGGTTTGGATTGGACACTAGGAGGAATTTCTTCGACTAAAAGGATGATTAGACATTGGAATAGGCTGTCCAGGTAGGTGGTGGAGTCACAGTCCCTGGAGGTGTTTAAGGAAAAGACTGGACATGGCACTCAGTGCCATGGTCTATCTGACAAGGTGGTGATCAGCCATAGGTTGGTCCCCATGACCTCAGAGGTCTTTTCCAACCTGCCTGATGGTGTGATTCGGTGTGGAGCTTTCAGTACGTATTTTAACCTGTGATTCTGTAGCAAACGAGGAGACGGAGCACCTGCCTGAGCAGCGCCGCAGCTCTGGCTGCCACCACCAAGATGGCGGCGCGGCGCTGCCGCCGCCCCGCCCCGCGGCTCCTGCCCTCCCTGGGCCG
>WEKY01055340.1:408132-443369 GCA_013390045.1 Picathartes gymnocephalus
CCGCTGTCGCCGTGTGATGAGAGCATCAGCCCTCACTGCCACGTCTCCCGGGCAGCCGGCGCTCTGCAGGGCCGCGCCGGGGCGCCGAGGCCGGACCCGCCCGCCTGCCTCCTCTTCCCTTCCTTTCCCTTCCGCTGCTCCTGCCCCGCTGCGGGGCAGCGGCGAGGTGGGTCTGCCCGGCGGGAGGAGGGACGCTCCGTGGGGCTCCCACCGCCGCCGCAGCCTCGTTCCCCCCGGGCGGTGCGGGGGTTGCGGGGACGGGGCTCGCCGCCGGGCCGTTGTCGCCGGAGGGGACCCCGCTGTCGGCTGATGTCCGAGCCGCGCCGCCGCCCGCGCTTGGATGTGTGAGTACCGGCCCCGCCGCTCCCGCGGGCAGCGCCGCGCCGGGAAAGCCGCGGCCGGGCTACGACCGCCGGAGCCCCCCTCCGAAACTTGGCGTGTGTCTGTGTGGGAGTGAGTGGTGGGGAGGCTTCTGCCGGGTTTGTTCCTTCCTGCTGGTATGTTAGGGCACTTGGTCCCGGGGTTCTCCTTTGAGACGTTTCCTGCTGTGTTTGGATTAAAGGATGAGGTCCGCGCACGCTGCTGCGAGCCGGGTGCTCTGTGGTAGGAGGGTTGAGGATTAAACGCGTGGAAGTTGGGCTGGGGTCACGGGAAGCTGTGCTGTGGGCTTTTAATCCGCTGTCCCTATGTAACCAGTCCTGCAAGGGCACTGTCCTGTGGAAGATGAAGAGCTGAAGCAATCTTCTGTAAGTCCAGGCAAATCCAACCCGCCATAAGGTACCGTTTCCAGAATGGGTGTAGGTGCTCATTCCTGTCTCTGTCGCTGTTCTTTTTTGTACCGCAGAGAAAACAGTGTATCTATCATCCTCCCTTATATAGGGTAGCAGTTGGGCACATGATTTTCCCTATTATGTGAAGCAGCTCCTTCGCTACTCCAGCATCGTTTTAACATGTGAATGTACAGCAGAAACAGAGGCAGCTTTGTTTGCAATCTCTTATTGCTCTCATGCATGCTTTCCATTGTGAGTAAGGGGCCCCTCGTGTCCCTGTTGTCTGTTACGACTGTAAGTGAAGAAACGAGATGTCTGTGTTACAAAGGGGGGAGTTACGAAATTTTGGGAGACAAGGCATCCCTTCTGTAACCATCCCTTCTTTCTGTTAACTCACTGTGACCAGAAGAGATTTTCTGGGAGAGGGATACAGTAGTACAGGGATGGGACTGGAATGGCTCAGCTCCAATTTCACAGAATGCTGAAGGTAGAGGACATCAGCCCTTTTTAACCCACAGTCTGCTCCGTGGCTCACCTCCTGGCACTCCTGCTGTTGGACTGTTTCTGACACTCATTCCTCCTTCCAGCTGCACTGCTTGGAGCGCAGGCTCCTTCAGCCAAAGTGCTTGGATGATACTCTGCTGGTAAAGTCTGCACTCACTGGTGCTTAAGTGGTAGCTATGCAATGTGACCCCTCTGGAGGCTGGGCTGAAACTTCACCTGCTCCTTGTTGTCCCTTATCTGACTGGAAGTTCTTCAGGTGTAGATGCAGCTACTCCTTGTCTCTGTTCTTGAGCATCTTTGCCTCAGGTTTTGCTGTACAAACCAGCACATCAGGTGGGAATGTTTTCCAGGTCTCATTTATTTGGAACAACAGAGAAGCTCAAGTGATATCACTGACACAGTGACCTGTGCTCAGCGTGTACTCCTGATCTCAAGACCACAGAACACCTGCGTGCCTCCTGCACAGCTCATTCCTGGTTGTCTCTTTGCGGACTTGCAGGCATTTGAGACCTGACTTTCATAAGCTCTGGGTGTCCATGTTCCTACTGGTAGAGTGTCTATAAGGCCTCAACCTGAGCATTCAAAACCATTAATAATTTAGAAAATGCAGGCCTTTTATTTCTTACTTTTATATTTAGTCTTTCTGATTTTAAAATAGGGATAAAACATTTTGCTTCCTACTTTTAAAATAGGGATAAAACATTTTGCTTCCTACTTTGCAGAGCATGTTTCAATTCTGCTTGAAGACAGTAAATTCTTATAAAAACTTTTTGCATTATACAGATTAGCACCTTGCTGAATTATTTGTCTTTCAGTAATGGCATTTACCACAGTAAATTCTGTGGTAGCTAAGGAAATAAAGCTGTTCTCATCTTACTGGCCTGCCTGTATTAGCAACATTTGTGCTGATGTAACACTGCCAGTATAGGTGTACTGTTACGTAGTACTCAAAAGCAGGTAGGCCTAATCACTTTTTTTGTCTACGTGTTCTTCACACACTGCTTTTCGTTCTGAAATTTTAGATTAAAAAATTAAATTATGCATGTAGTATTTGATGAGGAAGCCTCACACCTTTCTGCTGGTTTTGAAACTGAGTAGCCCTGAACACAAATCTTTCTCTGAAAGGATATGTAATGCAGATTGACTCAAACCTGGTTGTCATAAAACTTAACACTTTCTTTCTTTCTTTCTGTAGGCACCAAATCTGGATGTTTGAGAATACAGCCAAGAGCATATGTGCTAGAAATCTTTGTTAACGTGTCTTCCAGTTTCCATGAGCATTCACTTCAGAAACCAGTTGGGCCACTCAGTACTCCTCATTAGAGTTACAGTTTCTAAAGATGGATGTGGTGGAAAGCAGCAACATAGTAGTAATTCTGAGACCATCTTGCTTCTTAGTCTCTGTGCTTTCCCTGTGTCTCAGAATCATGAAATCCTGGAAGAAGTTTTCTTCTAGCAGTTAAAATTGGAACTTTAGTCCATTTATTTCTAACCCTAGCATAGTTAGGTAACTGGCATAGCTGTTAGCAGGTAGATTTTTAAAATCAGAGGTAAATCTGTAGTAGCTGTGTTACTTGGGAAAATAACTCATTAGCTTTCACAAACTTTACTGGAAGATATCGTGCCATTCTTTGGGGGCTGTTGTCACTGGTGAGTTATTTCCAACCTTTTCTTGACTTGTTTGGGGTATTGCAAGCAGAAACGAGACCTCTGGTGAGAACTGGGTATTATGCAACCTCATCAGGAGAGCTGTACTGGGAGACAGGGTGCAGTGGCATCCATGTGTACTGGGGGGTTTGGAATTGTTGGTTTAAAGCAAAATTATCAATAGACATCTGCGGCCCAGAAATGCATATAAGGGAGCGTGGATGCGGATTCAGATAGCTGGATTAGTCTCAGTATAATTAATTATACGAGGGATTAATGTATCCTATTGCATTTTCCCTATCTGCTGGATTAGTTTCTGTGTAAACAGTCATACGAAGTTTTGAGTGCTGCCTACCAAAGTCATGGAGGTTGAATTGAAGACTTACTGTTTTATGGGGAATTTCTGTATCACCTGAACCTGTGAGGCAAACAGAGGAGAGTAGATGTATTCTCATACATGGTTTACATTTTAATGCTATATATTTTATGATTTATGCAAATTACAATTTGTTTAGAATTCTCTGCAATATTGTTGCTTTTTCGCAGTGTCAGGGATGTGCAAAGTGTTGTCTCACTGATACTTCCCGCTGTGAATCCTGGTGTGATGACTTGGTATAAGGCTCAATGAAGTAGTTTTTAACTTGTGTTCTACTTCATGCCTTCAAGCTCATTGCTACAGATGGCAAATGCCTGCCTTATTTTTAGCTATTTGAGGACAAAATAGAAAAATCCTGGTGACTCCCTGTGATTTGTCATCATGGCTGATCTCCATTAAATTAAACATACGGATTGGCAGAGGAGCAAAACCAGCAGGAAAGCTGCTTCTGTTTGTTTTTAAAAAAGCTTGTCTAAAGTGCTAAAATAATACTGTAAAAAATATTCACTACTACATGCAGAGACCCTTGGGAGGAGAAGTACTTGCTGAACAGTTTATCCTGTTTTGGATAAGGAAACTGAGGTCTGTATTAATAAAGCAAGTTCCCTGGAAGTCAGTTGAAGAGGAAAGATTAAAAAGCAAAAGATGTCCTGGGATGTTCACAGGCCACTAGACATGGGTTTGTGTTCAAGGTTGGGAGGAGAATGCATATTTTGGTGGCTTGCTTGATGGAAAATTTTAAGATGGGCTCTTAAAGTATGAGCATCTTCTATTTTTTTCCCCCTCAGTAGTGATCTGTTTTGTTGTGCATTTGGCCTGATATATTGGAAAAAATATATTTCAGTGGCCATACCTAAATTCCCCGCCCTTCCCAGTTACTGCACATGGCATGGTGTAATGGAGAGTGATCTGTAGCTGTGTTTTAGCAGAGCTGTGGCTGTGCGTAATGTTTGCTGAAGAGCTCTGGTGCAAGATGTACTTAGGAGTGAGTGCGTGTTGATAAATTGTATTAAGGGCCAGCTTTGATAGCTTTGCCTGTGTTGTGTCTGCTGAAACACTGCCCTTGTGATTCACTTCCCAACCAGTGTCCCCTTCTAAACAGAACTTCAGTTTCTATCAGTAATGTGGAGTTGGAGTTAAAACTTGTGTTGTTACATACTCAGTGCGTCTGGCTCAATAATTCCCTCCAGCTCTTTCGTTTGGGTCTCTCACTCTGGATGAGGCTGGGCTTGCTGTCCCTTTCCCCACCCAATTCAGAAGCATGGGAACTCTAGGACCAGAATAGACTGTGATGTAACTGGTCAGGCCTGCATTTCTCTCTGCTGCTGGAAAAGCTCAGCTTTGCAATTCTGTCTTGTTCTCAGACAAAAACAAGCCAATGCTGTCTTTATTCCCAGATCCAGTATTTGGCTGTGAGTGGTGCTGTATACATCAGAAGAAGCCAAAGAAAATGTTAATGTCTTGCTGGCTGTGTAATACTTGTTGGCTTGGAGAAGAGTGTTATTGGCCACTTAGAGCTGCTGAGCCTTGAGGGTCTTGCTTTGTGGCTTTGTTTTGGTTTTTTTACTTCCTTTTGGAATATAAATTCTCTTGTCTTCATTCATAAAAATTATTACAATCATTCATTAAAGTCTTCCTAAGCTGTGTGCTTTGACCTGCTGCAGCAGTTAGTTGCACAAGGTAATTATATGGTAATAAAAGGTAATACTATTTTATTATACCAGGAATTGTGGCTTTGTTCTTGTACTCACCAGAGGTTTCTTTAGAGTACTTGGTGTGTGTCTCAACTTTCCTCCAATTCACAAAAACCTGAACTCGCCTATATTCTGAAGAGGACACTATTGCCTGCATACCTCTGGAAATTTCTTCCTTGCACCCCCTAAAGTAAGGTCTTTTGAAGGGATTTTTAGGGAATGTGTAGGATTTCTCTGTTTTTAAAAATGCGTTTTTCAGTATCTTGGATAATTTTGTTTGTCTAGAGTATTAAGAACTTAAATCTATGTGCTATCCTTAAGCATGTCTGCAAAATGAGCTGACTGAGCTTACTGCACTTTAACTTTGGAAGGCTTTTCCTGAAAAACTTTTCTTTCCTGTTCCCATTTTTGTATGTGGGTATTTGAAGTACTGTGGCAGCTACAAATGGCAGGCAGACTTCCTCTTGTCTTTAGCTAAAACTCTTATTTTTCCCACTGACCTTTCTGCTTAGCTCTAGTCTTCCTTGCTGAAAACATTTGAAATAAGTCATACAGTGTATATATGCCATTAGTTAATTCTTGCCTTAATCTTGCTACTTTGACCCTTTGGTTTTGGCATTTGTGTAGAGGACTGATAGATGGAGCCTCTTCAGCCAGAGTAGTGCCTGCACTGACCTGGTCTTGATGGGTTGGTTTTGTTTTTACAGAGGAGGTTCTTGGTTCTTAGTCACTGAGCAAAAATTAGTCTTGGTGGTGCACCACCTGACAGTGGTGATTCCCCACTCAGCTCTCCTGTTTGATGGCACTGGCTGCACTTCAGGGGCGTTTCTGTCCTTCTCTGTGCCAAATCCCCCTCTCAATACATCACTCTGTATGGCATGAGGACTTGGAAAATGTGCTGACTTGGAGACCTCCCTCCTAACCGGTTTTGCCTCCCGGCTCTGGGCCAGGTGGCGGGTGTGTGCCTTTGGATCCAGCCGGAGTTGAAAGGTTGTGTTGACTTAGCACTGGGGCAGCTCTGTGCAAGCCAAATATTTAGCTTTCCATCTGATAACCTGTTGGTTGTTTCCTCCCTCACAACAACCAAATGCTTACTTCATTCCCAGACCAAGTTAGGGCTTTCACAGAAGTTTTGTGTCTTTTTGGCTTCCAGTGTGGCAGATGTGAGGGTGCTGACAAGGTGGCCTTGTGGCCAAGGCTTGGGTGCAGCCATCGTTGTTCCTGGAGTCTCTGATGATTTTTTTTCTTGTTATGTTGGGTGAATCAATTACTAGCTTTGTGTCTGTTTTTCCAGCTGTCAAAATGGGGTTTTGTATTTTTGGTTGGTTTTTATTTTAATTTAAATAAATAAATAAAAGGTTCACACTAAAAGGAAGTAAAAAGAACCTATAATAACAAGGACTCTCAAAGTTCAGAAGAAAATTTTTGTAATAATTTGCAAAGATATTAGGATTGCTGGACAACTGCAAGTTTAGGGTTAGGTTGACGAGCTGCAGTGAATTGAATTGAGGACATTAGCAACCAAGACAGCATTTTCAGTTTCAGAAACGAATCATGCTTTGTGTCAGTGCTCTGCAGCCGTGTCATGGGGGTGGTTGGTGGCACTTCCCTGCGAGGGAGCTCTGCACACGTAGCAGGTGTGTTTCCATAAAGCACGGACACCCTGAATGGAAAGTCTTGCTGGGAGTGTTTGTGTTGCTGAGGAGGAGGCAGGCAGAGTCTCTCACCACAGAGGCCATGTGTTGCTTCACCCCCAGCTGTCACATGCTTCCGCAGAAGGAAGAAGGCTGCTCTAATCGAGATGGAGAGTTGCAGTGAGAGACCTGTGGTCTTCTTGAGCCAGGTTGCTGCAAGTGAGGATGGTCATGTTTCCCTTTCTGCTCTTAAGAGTAACTGGTTGTAGGACTCGTGGAGCCAAGGAGAGCCACCTGAATGTTTTCCAGCCTCTGAGAGTTCTCATACTTCCCCTTCCCGAGAGGGCTTGAGAGGCTTGGAGTTTTCTCCAATTAAAAAACGTTAGTGCTGTCAAAATAACTGACTGAGCTTTGTAGCGTTTCCAGCAAAGAGATGGGGAAGCAGGCACACTTTCCATTCTGATGAGTCACTGACTCTCTCCTGATTTGCCTCTTGCAAGAGCTGTTTGGGCAGCTGCTGATGCACGAACATGATTCTGAGTGATGCTCTTTGGGGAGTAGGACAGGGCTGCACACTGCTTCACCTCTGAACTGGTGAGTAATTTGTCTGCCTAGCTTGTTGTCAGTAAAGTCTTGCATACAGCTGTGGTTCTTGCCTGCCTTGATCCTGCCTCGTCAGGATAGCTGGGGAGCTGATGGGCAGGAGGGGTGTCGTTGCACAGTAAAAAAAAAAAAAAAAAAAGACTAATCCTAAAAGCAGGAACTGGAAGTCAGAGCATCTGATGCCTTCTGTTTCTGGATTTTCTTGTAGTTTTCTTGTAGACAAAATGAAGGTTTTGTCTCTGTCCTGAAGCATGGTCTGTCCTAGGACCCAAGAACTAGTCCATACTCACATCCACTCCCTGTGCATGGGCAGGACCACTGTCTGCTGTTCGGTAGCTGCTCTCCAGATCCTGCCTGTGTGTTTTTATGATGCCCACATCTGCCTCAGAGAGGAGATCTTGGAGGCTAGGTAGTATTGATTCTGAGGATTTGAGGATGAAGGGACTACAAGTATGTGACTTACGTTTTGAGGGAAATTGTAGGTGAACTGGAAAGAACAGTGTGAAATCACATTAATGGACTGAAGAGTCTTGTCAGGAAAAGCTTTTATCTCTCATTACTCACTTTTTCTGCATGACTCTATAAAATAAAATCACTGATGGGGTGAGGAACGCAAACAAAGAAGGAAGCAGGGTGGACTGTTCATTAATACTTAATATGACTTGGAATATTATCTATTGAAGTAAGGGGTTTATGGACACCTTTTTTTCTTGTTCACATAGTTTTCAAAGTAGAATCATGCCTTTGTTTATTAATTGAAAGCTATAAAAAGGCTTTTCTCTGTGTCTTTCTCCTCAGAAAAGAGGGCTGCTGTTTGGTTCAAGGCCAAAAAAAGCAGACTTAGAGTCAATCTGATCTGTAATCTCACTGCTTTGTTTAGCTTTATCTGTGGAGCTTCAGTTTTGTGTGGCTAGTTTCACAAAATAAAAGCAAACAAAAAAAAGAATGGTTCATAGGCAGATTTTGCTCCAACAAACACCTACCTAATTCGATCTAACTCCAGTAAAGTAAAGTTATTTAAAGCTTGGCTTGAGGAACTGCCCAGTCTATATGTTCATGAATCACTGTGAAAGGGCTTATTCAAGTGCATTTAAAATATGTGCACTGACGTTAAGGATGGCTTTTTTCCATGGGCAGTTGTTTTTACTGGTAGAAACCTTCATTTTACTGGTTTGCAAAGCCAGGGGCTGGAATTGCAATTACTTTGTGTCCAAGTGTCTGTATTGGCGAGCGTGAGGCATACTAATGGGGTGATACTAATGAGACCTGTTAAATTATTTACATTAATTATTGAATGTGGTCTAAAATACCTTCCACTGTTAATAGCACTAATTAGACCACCAACATATTGCATCCATTATCATAAATATCCTGTAGGTTGAATTAGACCAATTGTTTCAGCTACCACAGGCCCTGTGGTAGCTAAATTTGGCTTAAAATTGCTTTCAAGTTTGTTCTTTTTTAGGGGTTTTTCTCATTTTTTCCTTTGCTTTAGCTGCTTATCAGAAGTATCTGAATGCCCTAAGTGAATCCTGCATTGTTTGTTGCTGCCCCTGCTCATCTTACACATGCAGGAGAATTCTCTTGTTTATATTTAATTCCTGAAATAGAAATATTCCCAAATAGAACTCTAGAACGTCCTAAGGAAAATTGTCTGAAAGCTTTAAAGTCTTGACTAGAAAAGTAAGGAAGGCTTCAATCTCTGTTGTGTTGTTATTGGAATTATGAGTTTTAAAGTCTGGCAAAAGACATTATTTACCTCAGAACCAAAATTCTACGATGTTTGTTTGCCTTTCATGCATTTTCACATCTCCTTTTTATTATTGTTTTTTTTCTTCTCTCTCTCCAGGATCTCTGGTTTTTAGTGTGATTTCTTTTGGTTTGGTTTTTCCAAGTGACTTTCTTGTGGGTGTGCAGAAAGCATTAATCTTTTGAAACATCTTGACTTTTGTTGAAAGTTTGAAATTGGTATCCTGGTTTCAACCACGACAATTATTTATTGGAATAGAGATGAAGGATGGGAAATTTTAATACAAAGGGCAATTCTTTGAGGGAATTTTTTAGAGAAGTACTCCTGCACACTGTGTTCATGGTGACAATACTGTGACTCACTGAGAAAACTTCTGGCATTTCTGCCAGCTGTGATTTCTCAGGATTTTAAAGGAGGTGATGAATTATAAATAGACCATAGGTTCCATCTGTATATTTCAAAGCTACATCTAGAGTTTCCCAGAAGGTGGATGTGCTTTTCTGGCCCCTGGGTTGGTTCTGGCTATGATATTTTTCCAAAAGGGTAGCTGATTTAGACTCCAGGCACACAGACACACCAAAGTCGTTGTAGTGAGATGCTCACTCGGTGTCTTGTTCCTGTACAGCACACGTGCATTCCAGTTCAATCCTTCACTGGCTTATGTTTGCTATGTGTTTCCATTGGAAACTTTCCTGACTGCCAAAATCCTTGCAGTGTCACGTGGGAGACCAGTGAAATAGAAGAAAAATTGTATGGGAAGTGATAAAGTCTGTGCCAGAAACTCCACCATTGTTTCTGATATTCTGAGTTCTGCCTCTTTCATACTAGTTCAGTTTAAGGAACTGATAGATTTAACTGTGTCATTAAAAATAAATAGATAAATAAATATGTATAAGCTTACTTCTAAAGTATTTTTCTTTTGAGGGCTGGGTTATGTGATTGCCCATATGTGCATTTGAAATACATGCACAGACGTGTGTTTTGCTGCACTTCTCTTCTAACTAAACCCACTTTTGAATAGATGTATTACCTTGGTGTCGTTTGGGCATTCTTAGCATGGAAGGGAGCTGAACCATGCCGTTTCCTTCATGGACACCAGTCTGTTCAGAGCTCTGCCTGAGGCTGCCCAAATTACCTACCAGCATCAGAGCCTGGCAAGTAACGTGCTGGGTGGCTAAAAAGACCTGTGAACCTCTAGTAGCTCCACCACAACATGGAGAGGGCTCTTCCCAGGCTTGCTTTTGAAATAAAGCACATATTTGTGTGGTCTCCAGCTCTGGAGATGCTCAGTGGTGCTTTCCAGTCAGCAATAAGTGCTGTCGGTCATAGATGGCTAATGTAAGCAGCTCCTTTTTAAAGACACAGTATCAGTGGTGTTCATTCTGCGTGTGCAAGCAGACACTGCCCTGCTGCCACTGAAGTGGCACAGTGTTTTAGAGTGGTGATGGCTGCCCCACAGGGCTCTGAGTGCATGAGAGCAACTTCCTTCTGCATGAATTTGCTTGGCTGGAGTGTGAACTGGGTGACCAGCAGTTTAAAGCTTAAGTGATGTTTCTGCCTCCTTTGCAGATTTGGGAAGGCTTTTGGATCATTGTCTGGGTGTCGGGGCACAGCCTGCTGGAGGCACTGGAAGTGGACTGGTTCCTGGTCATGCCCGGTGGAAGGAGGGGACCCAGCCGGCAGCAGCTAAGCCGTTCAGCTTTGCCTTCTCTCCAGACTCTGGTTGGTGGGAGCTGTGGGAACGGTACTGGTTTGAGAAACAGGTGAGGACAAAGGCAGGGTTGTTGAGACATCTGTGGCTGGGACAGCACTGAAAGCAAGGAGCCTTGATCCACCCTGAACCCTGCATGTGGGAGCGTGGCTTTGTGGTGAAAGTGAGGGATTGGGAGAGAGGAACATTGAGCCCTCTGCAGTGGCATTAGGAGATGGCTCATCCAAGAGGGAACAAGTCCTGCGTGACAAACCTCTTCCAGCTTCTCTTCTCAGCTCTGCTGTGGTACATGCTTCCCTCTGCAGCTCCTTCTTTGACTTCATGCATTAAAACCAGGCCCATGGAGGGGATTGTGGAAGTGGTCTCAGCCCCCCTTCACGACTCACTGTGGTCACAACAGCCAGGGGTACAAATCACACAGTGCACTATTTGTCTTTTCTGCAGCAGTTCCCAGAGCAGTGAGTCCTAGCAAATGATGAGTCCTTGTCTAGCTCACTTACCTTCACTGCCCTGGGGAATTAGTTTGACATGTCAGAGCACACCTGTGACTTCTCCTCCTGCATAATAGAAAGGCAGGGCAGGAGCATGCCCATATTCTGTTTTAGACCTGCTGGTTGCAGATGAACTAATGCTCATAGTTGGTAAAGATGACCTGCATTTTCTGGGGAACTTGGAGGCTGAAACAGGAACACACAGTGACACTTGAGATTACCACATTTGGTATGAAAACTGAAAGGGCCCAGCATTACTTCTTTCCATAGAAAAGCTGGCAGACTAGAGAAGCTACATGCTGCATACTGGGGCCCTGGTATAGGTTAATTCTTACAGAGTAGAGTAATCCAAGCCATTTAGCTTTGGCCTTTACAGACTTCTCTGTCTTGGACAGAGGGACAGATAGCACACTTTGAAGTTCTTGAGGAGCAATTAAGTGACTGTTGAGACTGTGGAGCCAGGGCCCCAGGGTCCTGGGAGAGCATTGCTTATCTGGTTTCAGTCAGACACAGCATAGTTCTTCCACAATTTAAGTATGCCAGAGCTTTTAGTTGTCCTAGCCTCCTCTGAAAGCTAGGAATGAAGGAAGTGTGAGAACACTTGAGAGGTTAGCCTCTAGAAGTGGCTGAACTACTCCATTCAATTTTCAGTTACTCCTCTTTTAAAAAGAGGAACTATGAACAGAAAGACAATGGGCACTTAGCCGTGCTGGAGAAGGAGGCTGGGTGCTCCTGTAATGTCCTGGTGATGGGTGGAAAGAGCCAATATTAAGTGTTAGGTGTAGCACAGAGTCTTTAATGATTTTTGCTCTGTATCTCTGCTCCTCAATGTGCAAGCTTACTGAAATATTGCTGAACACATCACAGCAACTCTGACAGATGAAGCTGTTGTCCAGAGAAAATTGTGGATAAGGGTTTTGTCTGAGCTAAGATAATGGAGCTCACCACCAGCCTTATGTCAGAAATGTGAATGCAAGACTTCTGTCATCTGTCCCCTAGTAGTGCCCAGTCTCAAATTCACAACCTCAAGCACTCTATCCTGGAAAATGTCAGAGATGATGTAGAATGTTTACCGAGTGAGTGATATCCATCTGCTTCAGGAATGGTAGTGCCATCAGCCTCTCGGCGCCTCCGATCACAGCGCTGATTACTCCAGAGCCTGTGCGTCACTGCCGGATCCCTGAACTGCCATTGGATGGAAGCCTGCTCTTTGAATTCCTGTTCTTCATCTACCTTCTGGTAGCCCTCTTCATTCAGTACATCAACATCTACAAGACTGTCTGGTGGTACCCATACAATCACCCTGCTTCCTGCACCTCACTGGTGAGTTCCCCAGCAAGTGCCATCACTTGGGCTTTTTCATTACACAGCTTCTTTTCATGCTTCTTCAGTCCAGGAATCACCAAGCATTTGACATTAAGGGAGTGAATGAGAGTTCACATGCACCCCCATCAGTCAGGGCCATGTCATCCCCCATTTTACAGGGGAGAAAATACATGGGCTGTGAGAGAGAGGAATCAGCAGGACTCCTTCAGCGGAAATCTGTTGCAGATGTTTGCATGGTCTAGCTAGCCCCTAGGGTTTGACACAGAGTTGAGACTCCAGGTGCTGTCTCCTGCTGTGAGTGCCCCTTGCCAGTCAAAACAACAGAGCCTGAGAGAAGGAAGATGTGCAGAATTTCGTTAGGATCCCATGAGGTCAGCAGCACAGTTGGGCAGGGGGTCAAATCCTCAGTTTACGTAAAGCTCTCAAGCCATTCAGTTTCAGTGTTCTTGCTGTCCCAGTAAGCTGCCTGTGAGCCTCACGTGAGCAAAGCCAGCCTGTGCAGCTGGAACCGTGTCCTTAGGGCTGCTTGGAAGCACGAGGTGGTCCCTCAGTTACCTGTACCGACAGGTGGTGCTGGTGTTCCAGTCACCAGCCTCCTGCTCAGCTCTGCTGTGCTGGACACAGCTGGCTTCCAAGTAAAAGCTTTCTGTTTGAGGCTCCCTCCCTGGCAGGATTTAACAGCCGTTTGTTTATTCCCATCCCAACTCCAGCATTCTTTTTTACCCAAAATGTCCTTGAAGTACCAAACAGCAGTATTCAGTGTCTGCTAATTTTTCTGGCCAGAATATATTTGATGGCTTCACTGAGAAGCTATAAGAGCTGTGTCTAACTTGATGCAGCCAGAGAACTTCTTCATGGCCAATGAAGATGAGGTTTCTTAGGTCAACTTGGTTTCCTCAGGAAGCACTGTTTGCTACAGACCATTTTTGAGACCAAGAGGGAAAGTGAACTGGTGTGCTCACTTTGGTCTCCGTTTTGGCTGCCCTTTGTCTGGTTGCTCAGGGGCTTTTCCAGGGAGAACCTGCAACCTGTTCTCCATAGAAGGATTCTGGTTCTAGATGTCCCTTTGACCCCAAAAATACCTGCCTGAAGGGTGGGTTTGTTTTGTTTTCTGTGGAAACCTCTCCATGGGAAGGAATTTCCCTGTGGAGAAAATGTTGCTTCTGGAGACATTTGTGTGTTATTAATGTTTATTGCTTTTCCTTCATCCCTAATAGAAAGATTTGGGGAATGCTTACATGAGGTCCTGATGGTCCTAATGTACTCTCCAGCAGCCAGCTTTCTAGTCCCCACCCCATCCAGGTGGTTTCAGAGTCCCTTTTCCTGGTGAAGACCTTTTTTCTTTCCTCCTTCAGAATTTTCACCTCATTGACTACCACCTGGCGGCGTTCATCACAGTGATGCTGGCACGGAGGCTGGTGTGGGCCATTATCTCTGAGGTAACATTCCCACTGTTCCCCCTCCTGCCTGTAGAACTTGCTGCAGAACATGGTCATCCATGGCCTAAGAAAATTCTGCAGGTTGGAGGGTTTCTTCCCTCAGAAAAGTCTGGGTGTGAAGGACTAAGATTTTGAGGATGCCCTTCTGCCTTGGAGTTTTCTCCTTGAGACCAGTCATGTTCTGTAGTATTGGGTAGCTCTGTTGGCTCTGCATCTAGGAGGATATTAAATGGTCCCACTTGCTTATTTATCTCTGCAGGTACAATACTATCTCGTGCTAGAGAAGTGGCTGAGAGAATTGCAAGTCAGGTAGCAAAAAGGCAAGTAGGGAGGTTGGCCAAGACAAGAAGAATGAACAGGAGATCAGAGGGGGAAAGGTTAGGAGGAGGATGTCTGACTACACCGAAGCGAAATAAGAATACTGGTAGAACTGCTTTTCCAATCCTGGTTACTCAATAACTCAGACTCTGGTCATGTCACCACAGATTTTGAGACCTTCTTTCTCTGTATTTATGGAAGCAGAACCAAGCCAAATACGTTTCTGCAAAGGGTCATTTTCAGGCAAATAGAAGTTTTTGTCTACTGAAATGGTTAATACAACTCTAGGCTAAGCAACTAAGCAGTGTTTAAAAATAAGTAAATAAAATAAAGGAACAGTTATGTCCTGTTGAATAGATGAATGGAGAAGATGGGAACTCTGAAGGTCTCTTTTCATCTGATTCCTTCCATTTTCATTTATGTTTCCATCCTCTGTAAAACTTCCCATAGACTGAAATTGCTGCATAGAAATCTTCCGTGCAGGTTCTTGTGCATCCCATGTATTGGCTCTAACCCTCAAGAAGCTTTTCATAGTTCAGATTCCTTCTCTTCTCTGGAGATTGGATCAGTCTTTCTTGCTTGTGGTGCCTTCTCACTAGACTGCAGCCTGCACATCCAATAGAGCTAAATTATGGAAATATGGGTTTGGGATTGCCAAGGTGCACATCTTCTCTTCCTTTAGCTGAGAACTGTGACCTTTCAGAATGCTGAGACCTGATTGTTCTAAAGAAAAGAGGGAGAGGAAATGGGTTTCAGGCTGTCCTGGACTACCATCAGAGCAATAAGGGACTTGAGCAAAAATACTTTTCTACTTTGCAGCTCTGAATTTTTCTTCAAAGGCCCTATTTTAGTCACACTCCACAACTTGTGATTATTTGAATCTTTTTGATCCTGTCAATCATTAATAAAATCAAAGGCATTTATGTTTGTAAGACAATCAGTTTCCTGCTTCTGAGAGGAAAAGGATAGCTATGCCTTTTGTACCTCCTGGTACCCCTCTCCTTGTTCCTCCTCCACAGGCATCCCTTGTGCTCATCTTCTAGCACTAGTTATAGGACTGCTGAATGTTTCCTCTCCATTTGCAGGCCTCTCAGGTGGGTGCAACATCACTGACTCGCTACATGGTGCGCCTGGTGCTGCTCACCCTCTGTGGATGGGTGCTCTGCTGGACTCTGGTCAACCTCTTCCGCAGCCATTCTGTTCTCAACCTTCTCTTCCTGGGCTACCCGTGAGTGACACCACCTTGTACCTTCTGGGCAGGGGGGGCACAGCTGCTTGGGGGTGCCACGAGCCACCGAGCCACCATGGGAAGCAGAGCTGTTGGCTTTAATGTCTCCTGTTAAGGATTAAAAAGGAAGCAGAAGGGGCTGGGGGATGGTGTGAGGAGGTGGCACCGAGGTGATGAAGTGAATTGCCTCAGTTGCTGTTTGTGTGAGGGGCCTTTACTGCCACTTGAAGATTGAGCCATTGGGATTGTTGGTTCTACAACTGGGATTTAAAGAAGCTTCTTTACACAGGTGTTGAAGCTGCAGCCTCTGGCCTTTTAGTGGGGAGAAGAGTTGGCTGTTAGCTTCTGGAGTGAGGGGTCCTATGTGCTGTCACTGTTGTCAGGGCCAGTATCTGTTGAGGAGGTGCTCCCTGCTCCCTGTCGGGATGGCTGCTGTTTCAGCCATTGTTTCCTTTCTTTCATGGCAGGTTTGGTGTCTACGTCCCTCTGTGCTGCTTCCACCAGGACACCAGAGCACAGCCTCTACCTGCAGACTGTGGTTACTTGGTACAGGACCAGGTGGCGGATGATGGGGCTTCAGCTGTCAGCAGCCTGGTCAAAGACTTCTTCTCTCTTCTGTGGGAATCCCTGAGAGAACAGTTCAATAATCCTACATCTATCCCCACCCACAGCTGCCCCCTTTCCCCAGATCTCATCCGGAATGAGGTGGAGTGCCTAAAAGCAGACTTCAACCGCAGGATCAAGGAAGTTCTCTTCAACTCTCTCTTCAGTGCCTACTATGTGGCATTCCTGCCGCTGTGCTTTGTGAAGGTAGCTGTTGTCTGGCTCTCTCTGTGCCCCTGCCCGCCGTCTCCTTCTGAATGTTGTGTGAACTGCTGCCAGGGCAGATTCCTGGTTAATTCCCCTTTTCTCTGTCTCCCCTTCGGCAGCCCGGATAGTGGAGCATGGCTGCATCCGGAGTGCACTAGTACTACTCCTGGTTGGCAGATAGGTATTGCCATAAATGTGATGCACCTCTAGTCCCATCACCCCACTTACTAACTCCCCTTCTCCCACCCCCTGTCCTAGGCAGATGGATAGCTGTGTTCTTCCTGGAAAAGAGAGTCTGTTGTTACCCATCTCAGATCCAACATTGTGGCTTTTGAGTGCTTGGATCAGAGGCTTTGGTGGTCAGCCTGTTAGAGCCAACTAGGGGATGCTTGGCAAACTAAATCCAAGAACCTCTTGTCAGTGTGGGGGTTGTATTTTTTCATCTGTCATTTCTCTAACTTGAACAAGCTCCAGTTGGTGCAGAGAAATGGGCAGGGCTCCACAATCCATGTAGCAGTCTTGGTGCAACTGGTGCTCCTGGGGCAGTTCTGTGGCAAGCAAACTGCCTTGTTACCTGCTGCTGGAGGAGGAGATGTACCAGCTGCAACATCATCCCCTGCCCTTTCTCCTTCAGCTCAAGGAGAAGGGAGCTTTGAGTGTCTCCTAAGCCGTAACCCTCCGAAATCACCGGTCCAAAAACGCATGCCTGTAACGTGTGGTGTGGGTCTGCTGAATGCACATGCAGTATGTCCCTTGTCATTCCTCCTTCTGTTTTGTGACAGCAGTGCCAAGTTCTTGTCTGGTCTGTTTGCAGAGCACCCAGTACTACGACATGCGCTGGTCCTGCGAGCACCTCATCATGGTGTGGATCAATGCCTTTGTCATGCTCACCACGCAGCTGCTGCCTCCCAAGTACTGTGACCTGCTCCACAGGTCCGCCGCCCACCTTGGCAAGTGGCAGAAACTAGAACATGGCTCCTACAGCAATGCTCCACAGCACATGTGAGTGTGGGCATGGGCAGGGCTTGGCATGCCTAGCAAGGGGCTGAGATGTTCTAATAGATGGGCAAATACCAGCAGTCCTTATCTATTGAGGATGTGTCTCCACTCCTTATGCAACTCTACTGGCCTCATTCCCTGAAAACAGAAATGTCTGCTCTACGGAGCTGTCTGAGCTCCTCCAGTCACTGCTGGTTCCTTCCCAGAAAGAAATGCTGAGATTCTTCCCGGCCAGTGAAAAGTATCTTGAGCGGAGGCAGGGGGTGGCTCCTCCACTGCAATGGACAATGTTCTTGCACTGGGAGCCATTTGTTCATATTATTCAGAGTCCATTGAATGGGCTTGTAATCATCCCTGGTGCTTTTCCAGTGGGAGCTAGGACATGTCCTTGTGGCAGAGGCTTTAGTATTTTTCAAGATGCAGTCCATTCCCGTGAGCCCTCGTGCAGGGGGCTGGGAGCACAGATGGTAATGCTCTGGCATTGTTTCCCCACAGCTGGTCAGAAAACACAATATGGCCACAGGGAGTTTTGGTGCGACGGAGCCGGTGCCTGTATAAAGCAGTTGGGCCTTACAACGTAGCAGTGCCTTCAGACGTGTCCCATGCCCGCTTTTATGCAAGTATCTCTTCTCTTGCTTGGTGCCTTATGACTGTGGGAGGGAGGAGAGGCTCCAGCTGCAGCAGAGCAGACTGTGCAGGACAGAGGTCAGTGTTCCATGGCAGGCTGGTGCTGCTGAGCAAAATACATGTTGGCAGCAGTGGGGCTTTCCCATTCAGTCTTACAGTGACCTCTGGGCAAATGGGAACCGTGGCTGCCTGGTCAGTGCTTTCTCATCGAGGTGACACAGCTCTCCCATCAGGCAGTGGCATTCTCCCAAGAGGGTTCTAGTTAACATCTTTCAGGAAACTGGGAGTATGTCAGCAGGCCAGTAGGTTTATTTCACCCACTTCCCTTTCTCAAGCAAAATGCCACTTCTACATGCCTTGTTTCTTACTGTTTTCCCTAAGCAGCAGCTAGTGGTAGCTGGAGCACAAGCCTTGCTTCTGCCCTGCAGTGGTCCCTGACAGCATTATGTCCATATTCCTCCTCACTTCAAGCCAGCAACAAATGACAGAAATCTCTCCTTCTTAACTCTTTCCCTGCAGTTCCTCTTTCACCGTCCCTTACGGCTGCTCAACCTGCTGATTCTCATCGAAGGCAGCGTGGTCTGCTACCAGCTCTACTCCCTGCTGCGCTCAGAGAAGTGGAACCACACCCTCTCCATGGCCCTCATCCTTTTCTGCAATTATTATGTCTTATTTAAGCTCCTCCGGGACCGGATAGTATTAGGCAGGGCATACTCCTACCCACTCAACAACTATGGACTCAAGGCACACTAGGCCGGCCAGATGTGTACCCTTTCTCTTCCTCATCCCACAGGGTGGGGAGGGAACCTCAGAAAAAAAAAATATTTTCGTACAGTTCTATTTTTTTCTTGCGACGTTTATAAATATTTAAAATATTTTATATTTTGTATACTATTGTTTTTGTGGGGTGGGAAGGGAACCAGTGGCAATTAAATGTCGCTTTATAAACAAGGTGTTATTTTATATATATATAAAAAAAAAATCCATGTGTATATACCGTATATCTATACCCATACATATATCTATGTGAAGCAACAGGATTGTGTGTGTGGTCACTGTGTCTGCTTTGCTCACAGAACTGCTGGTAATTAGAAACTGGTCTGCTGTAGGATTTGGATATCAGCCAGGGGAAAAAAGGAAACACAGGGACCTTTCACCAGGATGAGTAAAGTTTATTTTAGTGACTTCAGTACTGGGAAAGTCTTGCACTGGAAATGTGCTTTGATGAGATGTGTTTAGGGAAAGGGAGGAAGCAGTGTGTGAAAAGAGAGGCTGAGTTACTGTCAGTCAGTAAAAACTCAGTTCTTTCTTCTTCCCACTGTTAGGAGGGTGCAGGTATTTTTAAAAATAACTGTTTATTTTAGCCTCTCTCCTAGCAACCTGAGCTCCCTCACCATGCCCACAGAATGAACTAAATATTGAAATTAGAATTTTAGGGTAGTGTAGCATTTAGGAAGAGATTTGAAATAAATAGCTTTATCTTGCAGGATTGTAATTGAATACTCTAGACACTCATCTCTAATTCCTTGAGTAATACTATTGAATTAGGAAATATTCAGCTATTTCCTTCAAGCAGTAATGTTCCTAGCTGAAATTTATTCCTGTGAAACACTTACCAACTCCCTTATTGCTCAGCAGTACATTTCAGCAGTTTTATTCTAATGTATGTTGGTAGTGTTAATAACTTATCATTAATAATAGAGGAAATACTTTGCTTTGAGACTGTTCTTCCTAAAGCTGAGCTATACTAGACTCCAGTGAAAAAACAGTTGTGACAGTATCCCATAGAGGAATTAAAGATAAAAAGCATTATCAACCATACAATTAACTGTGCGTGCTGGTGACAGCTGATGGTAGGAGTTGATGTTTTAACTCGGGTAATTAAGCAGGGGACAGTAATGCAATGTTATTGCATTTAGATGCCATCTAACAACTTCAGCCATTAGTACAGTGCTAGCTCTGGTTAAGTAGTATATGGGTATGGGGAAAAATCCCAGAACTGTACTGAGTTTGGGAGAAACTGCAACTATCTGTTTCTTCTTTCCTTCCAAGCTACGTAAGAATGCAGTGATCTCTGCTGTCTGTAGGACAGCTGCTCCAGCAGCCTGATCACAAGTCCAGGATGCCTGATAAGGTAGGCAACAGGAGATGCCTCTGAGCATGAACCCCCAGAATGAATACAAATGCTTAGGTTTAGTTATTCCGAAGCCTTTTCTTTCACATGGCCCTAATGGTACTGGCAAGACTAGGGAATTTACAGTCTGGAGCCTTTCAATAAAACAACACGATGGCTTACAGCTATGTCATGCTTTATGTAGTAATACACATCTACCTTGATTACTTTAGGAAGTACTTTACAGATAAGAGAAGGTTGGCTTCTTATCTAGAGCAGGCTCTTTGCTGCATATGGCTTTCCGCAACACATTTCTTGCATCCAGCTTCAATTTTTGCAGTAGCTCAGTAGCATTTCCTACAAATTTCTCCTGTTTCTAATAGCTCGCTCAGCACCCCTTGAACAGTATTTCATATTATTACCCAGTAGTTTCTTCCACTTGGACACCTAGATGATAGTAGGCTTGTATATAAGCAACCACTGGGAGAAAAGAGGCCCTCCAAGGCTTAGCTTGGGAAATGGAGATGTGCAAAAGAAAGCCAGAACACTGCACCAGGGCAGTTTGGGTTGGAGTCGAGGAGGGTTGATGGTGTGGCTTTTCCTCCCCTAGCATGCCAGGCTGAAGGGAGGCAGGGCTCTGGGGCAGTGAGCACACCCAGACGCTGTGCAGCCGTTGGGCTGACTTTGCACGGTTGGCAGCACGAGCACAGCAACACTTCCATAGCTACAGGCTTTATGGTTTGCTCCCAGTGACTAAGTACAGGGCCAAAACAAACACTGCCAAAGTCCAGGTGGGTTAAGATCCTCCTCGTTCCGAGGGTGCTAGGCATTATTTACTGTGTTTCTCCTTCAGAAACAGTACCTTTGTTCTGTCCTGGAGGAGGAGGAGTTCCATGAGAAGGTTACGGTCTAGAGATTGTACCTTGCCATGTACAACAGAACTGCCTGCATGCAGTCCTGTAGATCCAACTGCCTTCCACCCATCCACAGGACCCCTACATGAGAAGAAATTGTAGAAGATAGTTGCAGCTTCCCCTGTTGGCAAAAACCCAACTAGCTAGCACAGTTAGCCTCCCTAGTATAAATTGGACCATCCACCAAGCAGGGAGCAGAAATTATGTCTGCTCAGCCTCAGTGCCTGATTAGATCAGTGGTTTATCCCCATTCCACAAATGGGCCTGCTACTAAGCCTTATTCTGATGATCACTGAAAACAAGTTCACTCTAATACTTGGTCAGGTCAGACTAGAAAAAACCCAGACTTGTTCCCCATCTTGGTTGCTCCATCATGCAAGGATGTCATAATAAATGGATGGTTTTTTGGTCTGGTCACGGAACTGCTCTAGCTTTAGGCCAATCCTCAGAAGAACAGCTTCATCCCACCATTTTGCCATGACCTGGGAGAAGATGAGAGGCCGAAGGAGAAGGATGAGTAAAAAAAAAGTAGCATCATCACATACAGGTGCTCTTGAAAGCCTTGGAAACAATTTTTACCCCCCTACCCAACATCCCCAAAAGATATTTTCCCCTTTTACCCCACTAAATATGGTATCACTGTATTTGGGATAAAGGCAGCTGTGTGACTTTCAGTTGCAAGCCATAGATCTTTCCTTTACATGAGACCTGTTTCAAGAGGAAAGGATTTAAAGACGTTACAGAAATGAGAAATAGGAGAGGAAAGAGTCGTGACTTATACTGGGTAGTGATGCAAGTAGACAGGGAAATCTTTCTCAAAGATACCCAAAGAGACCTCTGCCACTCACGAGTCAGGCAAATCACCCCCAAATTAAAGCTTTTATTTCCAGTACCTGCCAGGTCCTCAAGTGATCTATGAGGAACAGCAGAGACCTGGTTGTGATGCTTCAGGAAAAAGCCAGCTGGGGATTTTGTGCCCCAGCATTCACAAAGAGCAAATACTCACCTGGAAGCTAATTGGAAGCCCAGCAGTAGAATATCCAATGGGAACCACAAGTCCTGGAATCCCAGTGAAGTTACCAAGCTGCATGAACCTAGGGGGAAAAAGCTGTCATCAGTATTCCTGGGGACAGCAGTAAATTCATCCTTTTTTGGTAGAGGCAGCTATGATTAATCTCTCCCACCTTACAGTCTGAGGTTCTTCTTTTCCAGCTGTTCCCAAACTTTTGTTTCTGTAGTGCAAGTAGCACTTTCCTTACCTCAGGGACCGGACAGTGAAGGACATATCGCTGCTCCCAGTCAAGAGGTCAGATTCATAAATTCTTGGGGCAGTGCAAGGAACAGCTGTGGAGGAATCACAAAATGAATGAACTTGAAAGGGACCTCAGGAAGTCACCTTTCTAACCTGGCTCAGGAATGGTCAGCTAGTGCAGGGTGCCCATGACCATGTCCAAATAGCTTTTGAATATTCCCAGGGATGAAGATCCCACAGGCTCTCTGGGCAACCTGATGCAGTGCTATGGATACAACCAGTAAGTCTAGAAATATACAGCAGTCTTTCTAATCAGGCTGCATTATCCTCTAAGGGTGCAAGGCACAGCAAAATGCACAAAAATCATACTCTCAAAACAGGAGGGAAAGTTAATGAAGTGACTGTTCTTAAAAGACACCACACAGCTGTTGAGGACTGGTTCTTTAGCCAAGAGTGCCAATACCTGGTGTAAGGATACAGTTCACAGTGCTGAAGATCTCTTGCAAAAATCTCATGCTCCGAGTTCTCTGTCGATTTGCCTGCAAGCAGAGAGAAGACTGTATGATGCGCCCTCTTGGCTCACAAAATTCATGTTTGATGTTGGTAGACTCTGCCCATCAGAGTCTCTGCATTTGCAAAAGAAGACACCATTCCCACAATTTGGAATCAGGATACAGAACAGGTGGCATGTCCTGTGTGGTGTCCCAGTATCCAGCATGCTCTCACAGCAGAGGACAGCTGGGTGACATCTTCCCACGGGTATGGGGAGGCTAAGAGAAGCCCCTATCCCACCTTTACAGTTTCACTAAGTGCCTTCCTTCAGCCTTCACCCCAGTATGTTCCTTACCTTAATATAATCCAGAGCTGTGAACTGGGAAGCCAAGGCCAGGCTAGCCCGAGTTTCCAAATTCTGAAATAAAAAACCAAATCTGATCAAGGCTCTGCTTGCAGGAAACTGAACTGTAACTGCCCAGGAGTTCTCTTCCAGGTCTGCTCTTCCATATCAGTAGTCATCCAACAGGGAGTTTGTCACGGAAGAAGAAGGAGGACCTCAGGTTTCTCACTGACATGACATTTGCTCTGTATCAGCCAGGACAACTACTGACACTGCTCCAAGCTGCTGCTACTTACCATTTCATGGAAATGTTTATTGAAGTCAGGTTGCAGGAAGTCCCTCATCTCACTGAGAATGCAGATCACATGTGCCACTCGTGCTTCCTCCATCTCTGGAAGAGAGACTTCAACCACACTGGCTCCCAAACTCTGCAAGTACTTCACCGCTGTGTACAGGACAGGTAAGCACAGACAGCATCCCTGAGTTCACCAGACTTCTCAGAAAGGCTGCAAATCCCCAACCCCTGCAGAGTGCGAGACCCCATAGGCCACTGCAGGGCAAGCATCTTCAGTGCACCACATGGCATGCACGGCTGCAGCTGCTTCCCCTAGGGAAGTGGTTTCAACCTAACTACATCTCAGCATTCTAACAGGGCAGGGGCTTGCAGACAGGTTCCTAACTTACCTGCTGTATTTCAGGCAAATTCACCTCGTCCCTCTAGCCTCCCAGTTAAGCTAAAGAGTAAAAGGACTGACAGTGTTTTCCTGAGCATATCACGTGACCAGTGTTCTATCAGGATGAAGTGATTATTTAGCATCATGAGATTCCCATTCTCTTCTGAACCATAATGGTAAATGAACCAGGGAATACTCAAGAGACCAGGTAAACAATACAGGAGCACTAAATCTTGATGCACTTAACAAGGCTGAGCACCAAGACTTTGGGAAAAGTAAATCTTTTGCAATCTGAAAAGAATCCTCTTCTTTCTGTGACCCCAACTTCTTCATAAATAACCAAGCTTGCCTATGGTCCACCTCTGTTAAGAAAACTCTATAAATGTAGAAGTGTGTCTGTGGAAGTAAGGAGGGCAAAGAAAATCCAGGCAAAGCCTGAATACTGTGAACTATCTCAGCTCCAATGCAACTGCTATACCAGGCATTGTAGAGGCTTTCTCCCCTGCCCCCAAGTACTCACCCGGATCAATTTTGCTTAGTCTAAACTCTGACAAAGGCACCCTAAAGGCACCGTTTGGCTGATTTCAAGAAAATACCAGAGGATTGGCTATATCACAAAGACCTAGCACTGTATTACTACTGAGCATTATGTTGTGAAACAAGGCCCTCTCAAAAGTCTTTTACCATTAAAGCTTGCAGACTAAGTATTACCAAGCATAGATCTGTCTTTATACACACAGAGACTGAGCACACTGGACTGCATTCTTCCATTGTAATCTGACAAGCCTACAACTGCTGAGTGTTTTAACTCTCAGCAGTCAGGGGGGCTTCCCCAGTACAAAGCTACTGCTGTCTATCCAGCCAGACCCCTTTAACCAATTGCCTTTAAGGACTTCAGGCAAGAGCTATTTAATGCATACATAAGAGGAGCACCAAGTGACACCATCACATTAGGCACAATAAGAGACTTACAGACTTTTCCTCCTTACCTTTCTCACAGGCAGACAGGACTTCAGCATCACATGCCTAAAGAATAAGAGGAAAGAACCAAGCAGACTTTAGTAACTGCTCTCCTCCTCTTGGTGAGCACACTCACCAAGACTTCAGTCCTCATGGTGCTTTCCTTGTTCCTGTCCCTAAGAGCAGTGAAGCACAGTCCTACAGGACTGCCTTAGGTCACATGCTGCAAGAGAACAGCTTAGAGGTCACACTCCCTAATGAAAAGGAAAGGTCACCTTTTCCAGAGGAGAGAATATTCCTCCTCTGTACAGTAGCAGAGCCAGTAAGAGTGGGTTTTTTTTACCTCCAGGAAACCTCCAGGAAGAAATCCTGAGCACATTTGTGAGGCTGCATTACCATCTTCAAGCAGTACTAGATTACAAGCCAAATTTCTACACAGGAATAATGAAATAACGCTCATCAGCTACAGCATTGTCACCAAGTGGATACACTCCTTTTCCTCATTTGATTTTAAACTAACTGCCTTTTGTAGTCAGTTCAGAAGCATTGCTTCCAATAGAATCAGCAGTAGTCATTACCTTTCCTCATGCCCCCAACAGACTCTTACTCAAAAGGCTGCCTTAGAAAAAAGTATCTCCATGTTGATGTTTTCACACAGGCTGTATTATCTTCCAACTATAGGACTGAATATGAGAAGCTCTAATGATGAAAGGCAGGAGAACAATGAATGCACTGGGCTCCTTTAAAATCTTATTTTGCAAAGCAGCAGAAAGACAGAATAAACCAGGCACCTTAAAAAATGTCCAGTCCACTCCCAGTTTTAAGCCTTTCAGATCAGGAGCACACATATCAGATAGGGTTGCTTTGGGCTGTTTCAGTCCTGCAGGGAACAAAGAAGAGTTCTTCCTTTTATTCTAGGATGCCTCTAGGAAGGGAGAGCATCTGGGCTGAGGGAGGGAGAGGGCTCACCTACCATATGGATAGAGCAGATCTGGTTCAGCAAGGATGCTGTAAACAATGGCTGCATCTGCCACTGATGTACAGATGGGGCCTGTAAGAGATCAGTTGTAGAAAAGTGACAAGAGATTAATAGTACCTTCCTCCCCACATCTTCTCTAGGCAGAGGTTGCCTCCCCTGTGAGAGCAGCACACAGCAAGGTCCCTGAAGTGAAGCCTAAGTCTTCTTACCTACACTGACTGTGGAGTAGGAGAGTGGCAAGCTGCCGTGACAACTGATGCGCCCAAATGTACCTGGAGAAAAAGAAATGGGACTTAGCTGGGTATCAGCATTCACTGGGAAGAGCCACCTAGATGGCTCTGGTGCACCCAGGGTAAACAACAAACCCCTGCCAGTCACTTTTATGTCTGCTGTCTCAGAGCTCAGTCTCTCATCCTTCAGCACACTGTTCTGCTGACCCCGATCTGTTTCATCAGTGAAACACATGCATTCAATGAATAGTGAAATTGGTTTCCCCTCTTAGAAATTATTTAGTTGAGGGGAAATATGTGCAGGGTTATTTTGGAATATTTGTATTTAAATATGCAGAAGCAGCATTTATGGTGTGGAGGATGGAGAGGCAGGAGCAGGATCAACAGCAGGAGACAGCACCCCATGGGAGGTCTCACTGGTGAGACTTCATGCCTAACACCAGCTGTCTTCTGCAAGTACTCATATCACCTTTCCGACCAGTTACATTTTGTCATCATCATCATCATCTTCCTCAGATGAATCAAGATTTGTTGAGTTGACCATATATGAAGGATGGAAAGAGAGTAATGGCTGAGTATCTGGTCTCGGATGAAAGGTAGAAAGGAAAGGGTACAAAGGAAAAGCAGCACACATATTGTGTTTAGTATTCAGCATAAGTTAGGGTTTTTGAACATCTGTTCAGTAGAGAGTAGAGAATACTTCCATACTGCCAGTCTAACCCCCATGACTCTCGGGGTGTTATATTTCAGAGTTTCTCTGGTCAAATTTTACGTCAAAGGAATTAATAAACAAGTGCCTGACTTGTTTTTGGCACTCTATCTGGAACAGTAAACAAGACAAACACACACCCCTCCATGATTAAAGGGCTCTACCTTTCAGCCCCACCACACCACAGAACGAAGCAGGAATCCTCACAGAGCCTCCTCCATCTGTGCCAATAGCCACGGGGCAGAGACCTACAAAAAACCCACACATTGGCCCGTGATCAGAGACACATCATGTTGCCCTGTCCATTCTACCAGCAGCTGCATCCAATACAGCACACAGAGGTATCTGTTTAGCTAACATTTCCCTCCAGTTTCTAAACCCAAACCACCCATAAAAACTAAATGCCTGAGGTACTCTGGCTCAGGACCATCCTCCCATCAACTCCATTTAGGACCACCTACCTGCTGCTACAGCTGCTGCTGACCCGCTGGAGCTCCCACCTGTGAAGTGGTTAGGATTGTAGGGATTCCTAGGGATCTTGTGGTACCTGAAGCAGACAAAGATTGTTTAATCTTTTCTTAGGAAGGACTGTGTGCAGGAAAAGATCCAGAAACACAGTTCAGGGATTCTGATCTCTTGGTAAGGAAATGCCATTTAATCTCAGAAAGTGCCATGTCCCTAGAAAGCAGGATGCAAAAAAGACTTCTGCCTCAAGAGTCCAATCTCTTGTGAGCATAAGCAGCCCATCTGAAAGAGGCCCAAAGCAAGAGAAAAGATGCTGCTTCAGCTCTTCTGTTGGCAATGGCACCGTGCCATTACTGCCTGCCACAGTGCATGATGCAATTCCAAAAGGTGGAGCAGTTGGTGGCCAGCAATCCTTACAGACAAGCAAGTCAGCTCTGCCCTTTATCCCCAAGCAGCAGCTCCCCACGTCTCCAGCCTGACCACAGGCCCAGCCAGCAAAGCCCTGCCAAGCTGCTGGGTATCCAGCCCTCCCACGGTGAGGAAATGCTGGAAATGCTGGCACGCAGTTGCAGCCGAGGGGGAGCCCTAGTTCCACCCAGCTGCACATGCACCAAGTGTGGTTCTACACAAGGCTTCTCAAGGCCATGAGCACCACTGCTCTGGAACTGAGTTCTCAGCTTGGCTGTAGCTGGAGAATTCACCATAGTAAAGCAAATTCAGTGAACCTGTTTTAGCTAGGAAGTAAAACCACTATGCTCTCCTGAGATGACTGTACCTTTTTCTCAATGTTCTAGGCCTGCAGCCATCACTGAGGCTGAGCATTACATGACTATTTGTTTTCTGTCACAGCTTTTGTCTACCACTCATCCTATAAATATTCACACCTCCAGGCCTGTAAGGCCTGACAAACCAAGTTCCTTACTCAGCAGATAACACTTGGAGCCTCTCCTTCCTTTGGTTTCAGGAGCCTTCAGGCTTCCACAGCTACTCTAACCCTCAAATCTACAATGCTGGGTTTTCATACCCCCAGGGTTCTGTCATGCTTCCCCTTATTTTGTACCCTTCCCTGTGAGTTCTTGACAGTCATACGTGTTTCTAGACTGGGGAAAGAGAGAGGAAAGAGATTCTTACCTATTAGGGTTGCATCCAGTTGTTCCAGTCCCTAGCTCATGCATGTTTGAGACCCCAATAATGATAGCCCCAGCCTCTCGCAGCTTCTCGGCCACAGTAGCATCTTCTGTTTCTGGCTGTGTCCCGAGATACACTGTTCCCACCCGGTGATGGTAAGGTACCTTAGCAAGAAGACACCTAATTATTCATTTTAAAACCCTGGCAAGGAGCACATGCACACTTCAACATCACAACAGATCCCAGACATTAAGACTCATGGAGGTAAGTAAGGGCTAGAGAGCATCACTCTTCTTGTCCTGTGCTGGTTTCTGTTAGGAGGGACACTTAACTCTTCAATATTTGGTCCTGCTCCCATGCAGAGAAGTCGTTTTCACACCAGGATACAGAAGAGCAGAAACATGTAGATGGTCAAAGCCTGCCTCCCTGCAGCATGCTATGCCCAGAGGCTGCAGATCACCTTGGCCCCACAGCACACAGCTCTGTGTTCCATCTTTCTATGGACACAGCTACAACATTTCAGATTTGCATGCTCTGAAGCCTGGCATCAAGATTAGTCGAATGCCAAAATAACAGATGGACTTATTTTCAGGGTATGCTAAGTACTCTATACTTCAAGGCAGCAATAGAAGAATCTATACATAAACAGGACTCCCACCACAGGGGTAGGTCTCTGCAGAGCCTACAACAGCCTGATGGCACTGCCACAAGTATTTACTGATAGCTGTTGTTAGGCCACAGGTAAAAATCGTTGTCAGTAGGGATTTTCAAAGTAACTTGTGTATTTCTGACATGTATTTTAAGGTAAGGAGAGAGTGGAGCAGAGTCAGTCTGCCAGTGGAGCAGAGTCAGTGCCTGAGAAATACAGACAGTTACACCCACTGTACAGATACTTTTATACATTCTCATTTCATCATAAGAGACTCTTTCCCACACCCACCCTCTACTCCCCATGGATTAAAGAGATCAGTACAAGATACAGAACATGTCTGCTGTATGCAAGCTCTGTCTTCACCTTGCAAAACTTGTTAATCCTACTCACTGCAAACCCACATACAACCCCTCATTACAAACATATTCTCAGGCTTCTGCTGAGGAGTCGGTCTTAAAACCTTGTCGCAGTGAGTTGTCCAGGTTAACCACCTGCAACAGGAACTGGCAGCTAGACAAGGGAACTCACCACTTTGAATTCTTCTTTCAGACACACTGGGATGCCATCCAGACAAGACAGGGTACATTTATTCCTGTAACGAGCAGTGGAGGCCTCAGCCATCTGCACAGAGGAAAAAAAAAAGCATAAAGCATATGTTATATATATTCAGCTGAACTGAAGGTCATCACCAGTATTGGAATGAATATCAAAAATGGTTTTCTTGGCTAGTCAGTCAAAGTTTCCTTCTTCTTCCACTATATGCTGGTGGGAAACTACAACTTGGAACCATCTACGCTAATGGATGCCACATAAGCACAGAAGTCCCATTATAAACAGTCATCCAGCAGGAAACAGATTGCTTTAATGCTACCTCTCTTTGCAGGAAGGAAAGCAAACTTGTTTGTAGTCCTCTAAACACAGAGGAAGGAAAAAGGTACTTATTTTTCTGTGAATATTGCCCCTTCTAATGGATGCTACTGCCCTTGGGGTGGCAGAGGCCCCTTTCCTACCAGAGGCAGACATTACCAGCATTATTTGCTCCTGGTCCCATTGCACTATGGCTCTGAGTGGGGGCGTGGATTTGTCGCAGTCCTCCAACATAGCAATGATGTTCTTGGCTACCTGGGATGGTGTCAGCTTCCCACTCCTACAGGACAGGAGAAGTTGGGAGTTTGTTACAAGACCTCACCTCACCACATCCACACACAGGGTTTGTCTCCCATGCAGCAAGATCACAGCTGTCACAGCTTTAAGCAAGAATTAGGTAAGAATCTCTGTGTGGTGATGATCTGGACACAACTGACACCATCAAGACCAGAGATTCTTTTCCTTAAGGGGGGAATTTGCCTACACAGAATGCTCCTTAGAGGAGGGGCAAAAGCTAGGAGAGTTACCCAAATATTCCTGAACCATCAGACAGATAAACAGGGACAAACAGGTGACAGCTTTACTGAGAGTCCTCAAGCTCCTGAAAGCTTGGAAGCTATGAAACTCCCAGCATCAAGAGCTAAGATCAAGAGGCCAGACCCCTTTATGCAGGCCTCCCATTACAGAGAAGGGGCTCCCAGCACTACTGTCATAAGCCACCTTTAATAAACCTTCCCTCCCTCCTGCCAAAGGCTGTGTTACACCACAAAAACACCATTTCTGGCTGACACAAAAGTGTTGTGGCCAAGATGCACCTGTAACACCAGACTGCAGTGTCAGGCCTTTGCTCCAAGGCCACACCCTGCAGGCAGAGATGGCCCTTGAGGAACAAGTTCTAGGAGTGCAAAGATATTTATCCAAGGGCTCCACACCCGGCACATGACCCAGAGGCAACGAGGATTACCAGGCAGACAACAGCTCATGGAACCCCAGAGTCAGGGGGGTGTTTTCAGTTCTTTCCAAGCTGGACACATTTACTGGGTGAAAGCAGGTATCATGCTCAGAGAAGCACAAGGAGCTTGGGAACCAAGGGATTCATCAGAGACCCACAGTATGCACAACTTGCATAATCCAGATCAACCTTCATCTACTTCTCACTCGTGTCTGAGCAAACAAGATATACAGAAATCTCTCGCAGAGGAGACTGACAATAAGCGAAAGAAAATGGCATTTAAATATCCTTGCAGGGCTTGTAAAGTTGTGCCAGGTCTCCCAGCTGACTTTCCTTTGTTATTCTACTAAAGGGCAAGAAGAGCAGGAATGATAAACAGTGGCACCTCAAGGACAATGCTAATAAAGAGATGCCTGAGAGCCTGTGGAACAGTGGCAGCCCACAGGAGGGGAACATGAGGGACAGGTTGCTTCCAGACCATAATTTCACCTACCGGTAGCATTCCAGATAGTCTTTGATCCCTTTGAAGCTAAACCCACTCCTACCAGAATCAGACCTGCAAAATAAAGGATTAAAGGGCCAACTGTGAGCCACCAAAACCAGCTTTGTTTACACCTGTAGACTTCAGCATCACTGTCCAATGCAGATTTGGGCATCACTCACAGCAAACCATGTGGATTGCCAGCCCCTGCATTGCAGTTCACACTCTGACTCCTTGCACATAAGCCAGGCAACAGGTACACTACGGATGCCACAATAAAAAGGGACCAGTCTTGCCAGTATGTTCTAGTTTCTTCATATTCCTACTGAAATACAGCAGTCAGTAAACTGTTCACAATGTATTCCAGATTTATATTTGCTACTTACCACTGCAACATTATAGCCCAGCTGGAACATACCTGTGAACCTACTCCCAGGACCTCTGTCAAAAGTTTGATCCAGAGATAGCCAGCAGCACATCTGGGTGTGTGGCGCAGGAGTGGGAAAAGGCACCATGCAGCACACACCAGCAAACTGCTTCAACACCAAGTCAATGGCTCCAGCACATAAACAGTAGACCATTTCTCATCACTAGCAAAGCTAATTTCTTGTGTATCATTTTCTTTAAAACCTGTGTTCCTTCTCTCCTCCAAGCAAACCTGGTGTTCTCCTTGAGATTTCCTGCAGGCTAGAAACAGCACTCCTTCAAACTCACTTAAAGGGATCTATGCACTGACTAGCCAAACACTAAGTGTATCTACTCTAATAGTGCAACTAGAGCCCTGGTAAGGGCAGAATTTGTTCTCTCCCCAATAGGCAGACTCCCTTAAGCTTTTCCCTTTCACGTTGCTTCTAATTACTGGTGATTTATAAGTTACAAAAGGCAAGATGACTGACAGCACTATTCCTTTTGTGAAGTGGTTGGGCATGGAAAAAAGAATTCAATCTAAACTGCTAACAATGACAGCTTCCCACTAATGTAACAGTGCCAGTACATGTATTCTTCCACTTCTCTCTTACACATCACACACTGACCTTGCATCTGTCAGCTGCTTGATAACATCTGAAGTGCTTTTAGCCTCAGACTTGTCTTCTGCAACCCCTGCAGCAACCTCCGGGACAAACGTGGGATCTTCATGAATGTCAAGGGAACGCATAAGCAAGAAGTTGTTTATCCTGAATGAAAGAGAGTCACTTGCTGGAGTTTTCAACCTCGACCCTGACTAATTTTTCAGATTGTTCAGAAGCAATCTTAGGCAAGAACATTTTGTCTTAGCAGTCTGCTTTCACAGCAGGGAGTTGCAACAGTAACAAGCTAATCTCTCTCACATCTTTCCTAAAGGCAGCATCAAATCTATTCTGCCTGCTTAACAAAGCCTCCTACCTCTTGACATAAGGCCAGGCTCTGTAAACCCGACCTGGAAAAGAAATGGTGAAAGTTTTCAATTCACTTTAATTACACCTCTCATACATAGACCAAATAAGACAGGAATGGAGAGGAAAATAAAAGGAGAATGTAGTACAAGCCATACATTCAACCACTAATCCTGTTAAAACAAGCACTTCTTCAGACTTTTCCATGATCTGCTTCAACATAGTTTGTTTGCAATCAAATACAACAGGAATTGCAGCATAAATCCATAGCTTGGACCACATAAAGCAAGGAAATCAAAATCCTGTCACAGATATCCAGGAATGATCTGCGGTATAACAGCAGTAACATTTGCCTGGGTTTGATTTGCTCCAAAAGCCCACATCCCTAGTAAAATTCAGGGGTGACACAGTTCGCAGTGTCCTGGGATCTGCCCAGATGACCCTTCAAATGATGGGCAAACTACATGAAAAAAGCATGATCCTGGGATTCCTGAACCTCTTACCCAAGCATCTCCTAGTGCAATGTATACTGGAAATCAGTTTCTGAACAAAAACACATGTGAGAGAAAGAGAAAAGGCTGACCTAAAATAGAGAACACCATTAAAGAGTACTTACCAAAACCTCTGAACTTTATTTCTGGCCTAATTTTCCCACTACTACTATTTTTTTAACTCTATCAGTGATAAGCACACCATATTTGCACATCCACCAGCTTTGAAAAAAAGACTGTCCCTTAACAAAAGAGCAAAGGCAAAGAAACATAAAGGCAAACAAAAGGCAAAAAGAAAAGCTGGCAAATACGGTTTCTATGCACTTGCATGAGTGTGAAAAAAGGTTCATTTCTTCTCATAGAGACCCATTCAAATTACAGTAGTTAAAAAAATAATCTAGCAAACATCTATGAAATAATCTTACTCTCCAATCAAATTATGCAGCTTTCCTCTTGAAAAATGTAATTTCAGATAATCTATAAGCAGTGTGAAATGCAAGTACTTCAAAACTAAAGAAATAAAAGAAACTCATAGTGGGAGAAAACTCCCCATGCTTACCTCATTAAGAATGGCAGTAAGCAGATTTGTCCAAAAGCCTAGGAAAGATGCAAGCAAAAATGTTGGTTTGCAGCAACTTTGACCTGAACACCTTCTTCACCAGACAAGCAATGCTGAATATGCTCGTGATTGCTGCAGGCTCGGAGCACCCTGGAGATCATGCAATGCTATGCAGTAAAGAAACACCACAAACACCTGTATTTCATGTCACAAAAATGGCCTGAAATGCTTCTCCTCACGTCTCATATTTATATAATTATAAAAAGAGTATTCTTTTGATTCTTCTGCCTTTGTCTTTCCCTGGCTCACACAGAAAGCCTGCAGCTGCAACACTGTTAAGAAGCATCTATATAGCTCCCATCCGTTATTTTCTTCATGTTCCACAGATTATGCAAACATTGGATAAGGTAGGAGCTTATTATTTTATTTACCACACCGTTAGGACCTTTCCCATCTCTCAACCAGCTCCTGCAATAAAATGAGTCAACTCAGATGAGAAATTTAGACGCTGTGGTACCAGACTGCTGAAAATACTCTTTCAGGACCCTGGCTCCCAGAGTAGAAGCATGAGCAGCCCCAAACAGACCAGCCTTGTTCTGGCCTGTCTTAATATCTCAACAATGGACTCAGAAACACGTTGTGGGATGTACAAATACAGTACAAGTCTGAGGCAAGGCTCACACTGCCAGTCGCACAAAGTGGTATGTTACCTCACACATTGCGTAAGAATTACAGCACCTTTTTGAAAACACATGGCTCCTAATCTACATCTAATCTAACACAGCACAATCCCGTAGCAGATAGAGAATCTCACATCTCCCTTCCAAGGAAGATGCCGGGAAACGAAAGAAGCCCTTTGCCATGCACCAGAAACAGCCACAAAACAAAGGATAACAAGGTATTCTGGTTGTTACATCTTAACAGAAAACTGCCAGACACTGCCAAGGTATTCCCACAAATAAATACAGCCCATCAAGCTTTGCACCAAGGCTCAGCCGGACACCAAGCTTTGTAACAGGTGACATGGCTGAAACGAAACTTTTGTGCCTACCTTGCTCAAAAGGAAAGGCCCAGCAGCAACAGCAGCCAAAGCCAGCTGCTTTCAGCAGAAGCTGGTGCCAGGTGGGCAGTGCCCAGGATATGCAGGCTTTTGTCCCCTCTGCACCCTGACACCGAGTGGTCCCACTGCCACAGTGGGGTCAGCCCACAGGCTCCCAAACACGCCAGAGCATCCCCGAGGGGAGCACCGGGGACACAGCTGCCTTCAGCACCCTGCTGAAACCCCCCCTCAGAGGGCTGAGGGACCCAAGCCTCCTGACGTCCAAGGAAAGCTGGTGGCAGCTGTATTTCGAGTCTGATGTCAGCTTTGAGCTCTCCACACCCAAAGACACACAGGATACCCTCAGCCAGAGGCCGGCGCTCTCAGTGCCCGCGGCATCACACCTGGGGGAGCGGGCGAACTCGAGAGGACGCAGAGAGCCACAACCTCCCCACCGAGTCCCATTCCCTCCGGATCCCCCACCCGGATTCCCCCGCGCAGCCCCGCGTTTCACTGCCCTGTCTGCCGGGCGGCACTCACCGTGTTGGCCACATGGACGAAGAGGCGCAGCCCGGCGCCGCACAGCCGCGGAGCCCACTGCGGAGAGAAGACGAGAAGAGAGGTGAGCGCCGGCCCC
>WEKY01055340.1:443474-569482 GCA_013390045.1 Picathartes gymnocephalus
GGGCAGCAGCGACAGGAGCAGCAGCAGCAGCGGCGCCATCGCGGTACTCCCTCGCGGCGAGCCCTCCCGGTGCCGGGGCGGTGCTGGGGCTAGCCCCGCCCGCGGCCGGCTGCAGGCGGCGGGAACGGCACGGCGGTGCGGGTGGCTGACGTCCCGCCATGTCCCGCTTCTTCCAGGCGCTCCGCCGCGCCGGCAGCGCCCGGGCCGGGGCTCCGGGCGTGCAGGAGGCGGACGTGCAGCGGTGGGGGCTGACAGGTCAGCGGGGAGCCCGGGGAAAGGGTCAGCAGGGAGCCTTAGTGGGGTGGGCGTTGTCAGAGATGGCGGGAGGCGGCGGAAGGGCCCTGCTCTGCCTGGTGCTGCCCAGCTCATGGAATGGCTTGGGTTGGAAGGGGACCTTGAAGATTATCCAGTTCCAACCCCCTTGCCGTGGGCAGGGACGCCTCTCTCTAGACCAGGTTGCCCAAAGCCCCATCCACTAGGCCTTGAACACTTCCAGGGATGGGACATCCACAACTTCCCTGGGCAACCTGTTCCAGTGGCTCACCACCCTCACAGTAAAGAATTTTATCCTAATATCTAATCTAAACATACTCTCTTTCAATTTGAACCTGTTCCACCTTGTCCTGTCACTGCAGGCTCCTGTAAAATGGTCTTGCCCCATCTTTCCTGTAAGTTCTCTTCAGGTACTGAAAGGCTGCTATTAGGTCACCCCGAAGCCTTCTCTTTTCCAGCCTGAACACCCCCAGTTCTCAGCTGTAGTTGTCTGGGCTCTGTACTAACAGCCCCCAGGCCGGAAATAAATAAAGGCGCAAATAAAGTGGCTTGCGGGCCTGTCAAAGTAAGCTGCAGCTGCTGCGGAGATGGCATTGCTGCCATGCTCGCCACTCTGTGCGAGCCTTCCCCGGCTGCTGCAGTCCCTGTCCTTGGCTTTGTGGCTAGGTGGGTGTTTGGGCCGGGGCTGAGCCCGGCTTTAACACCCCTAGTGCCTCAGCACAGCCTCAGACAGCTCTGTGCTTCGCGACAACATGAACAAGGGTCGGCCTGTTCAGTGGCCTCGAAATTGGTTGATGTTGAGCGTGAATTAAAGTGCTTTCCGCTGCCTGGAGGGTGATATTGAATGGGAAGGCCAGGGCAATCCATCCTGCCTGCACATTTTTCTTAGCTGCTGGAAGTCCTCACCTCAGTCCCTGGGCTGATTTGGGTTTGTGTATCCTGCGGGCTGGTGAGTTACTTAATGCACTCACTGTGTACATTTTCGCAGGGAGAAGAGGGCAGCAATGGCACAATACACAGCATTTGAGTCCAAGTACAAGGAAAGGCCTTGCCAGCTCCTGTGTGTCATTTTGACATATTGTGCCCCATAATAAGTATTGCAATGGTGGTAGTAGTCACAGTGACCTATAGTTCAGGTCTGCCCTAGCTTTAGGTACAGAAAAGCTGGGAAACATCTTGTTGAGAAGTTATTATTATACAATAATAGATTGTGACAAACATTTCTGGTAGCCTAAAGCGTCTCCCTGGATCCAGTACTTAGGTATTTTAAAAGGTGACTTGAGCTGAAAATCAAGCTGTCTTTTAGGAATGCAAGGTACCAGCTTAATTATTAGATCACGTTCCTTGTACAGTCTGTTGCAATGGGTTGGGGCATTTTTGTGCGTGTAAGTTTCTGAATTTGCTCTAATTTAATGGAATTGCTATAACATTGGAGTCTTTGCTGTCCAGGAGGGTAAACCAGCTTTTGCTGAAGGCTGCTATGCTTTTTCTGTACAGCAGATGCTTGGGAAGGCCTGTTCTGGGTAGGACCTCTTTCTAGTATTATGTGTGTATAGAGTGCATTGGGTAAGTGCAAGTGTAACAAATCAGTTTTATTCCCAGGCATTAAACTTCGTCCCTATCAATTAGAAGGTGTAAATTGGCTGGTGCAATGCTATGAAGTCCAGCGTGGCTGTATCCTGGGTGATGAGATGGGCCTTGGGAAGACTTGTCAGGTGTGTCTTCTTCTTCTGGAAAATGATCCTTGCTTAAATTTTTGGGTTTTTTACCCCAGTGTTTCTGCATAATGAAAAAGCACCCTAATTATTCCCCCACCACCCCATTCAGAATTCCATACTTAAGTGGGAGCTCATTGTCTCTTTCAGTCCTTAACCACTTAAAACAAGTCCTGAGTTAAGTCCTGAGTAACTCAAAATAGGTTTCAGGGTTTTGTAAAAAGATGAGTGGCCATTTTATCCATGCAACTTAATACATAATTCATAGTGTGCAGAGTTGAAGGCACAATACACAGCTAGTACAGGGAAAATAATGTCCTTTTGATGCACCTGCACCAAAGGGATTTTTGTGTTTGTCAACACATGGATTAAAATTTAATGTCTCATTTTTTCAGGGGTTTGTTGGATTTTTTTTTTTTTAAGTTTTTCCGTGGGTGTAAGTTTTGTTGAAAAATGACTGTTGGTGCTTTGGATCAGCTGATTTTATTCAATAGGTCTTAAATTACAAATAGTTTTGGAAAGTGATGCATGGTAGACCTGGTTTGTGACTGTGCAAGAAAGGCCTTTGGAAAGGGGCTTCATATATTGAGGTCATGTTTTAGGATCTAAGCATTTTTGTCTGGATGCCACCTGACGTTCTATTGACTCTGGTTTGTGCTGGTGAACCTGTGGAAACTGAGCTGCAAAGCTCAACAAGGAGACAGCTTATGTAGGATCAGGCTATTGTGTTGAACCTTTCCCTTGTTATAAAAAAAGTATTTTCCTTGCCTTTTAGACCATTTCTCTACTTCTTTATTTGACAAAAAAATTATCCAACAAAGAGAGATTTCTGATACTTTGTCCTCTGTCAGTTCTGAGCAACTGGAAGGAAGAACTGGAGAGGTAAGTTTCAACAGTTGTCTGGCTTACTATATTATTGCTCAGCAAGTTGCAAATACTGTTTTCAAATGTGCTCACTCCAACACTTTCTTTTTATCCTTTCAAAGGGATAAAAAGTAAAAAGGAAAGCTGCTACTAAACCAACAAATCAATGCAGACTATGCACTTAATGCATAGTCTTTACAATACTGTGGTATACATGAATCCATCCATCCTACAGTATTGGCTGACTTTCAGTCCAAATGCCTCCACTAGCTCCTTGCTTTTTATTGATTTGTAACCCTCCCTGCTCAGCCTCTCTTAGGCAAAATCTGCTGAAGACAGCCAGGAATCTTTATAATGAAAGGTAAGACCCAAACTGGGGGGCATGTTCACATATGCACGCAAAACACATCATACCTGTGCATGCAGCCCATCCTCACCGGGGTGACTGTGCTGATGGTGTATCTGCTGCGCCCTGAATATGTACATTTGGGGTCTAGAGCCCACAGATTCCTTTGAAGAGGGAGGTTAAGAAGTTAAAGGTTAGAACAGGAGTCTGTGTGGCCGTTGGGTGATGCTGTCTCTCAGCATCTGAAGTAATCCAGGTTACATTCTGAAGTGAGCTGGCCTGATTTGGATGGATTTGGGGTTGGAATAGTTGGGAGAAAGTGCATTCCTTCATAGATCAGCAGTGCAGTTTTCCAGGGGAATATTAGGTAAATAATAATGGTGGGATTAAATGAGGAATAATTTTATGGTCCCAACAGTTGGAACTGGTTTTATTTGCTTTTTGACTTAGAGAATATATTTTTGAGCCCGTACTTTGGACCTCTTTGCTGCAGACATTTTTTGTCTTTATTTTAGCATGATTCAGGCCAATTCTTTGGCCTTGGCTGGGCCAGCTGTATTCATTCACCTGCTTCTCATGAACTTTTTTTCAGTTCAGAATAGCAGTTGGGCCATGAGACTGGTTTTCAATCATCTGCCTTGAACTCTTTCACCTAGAAAAATGCAGGTTTATTTAGGATTTGTCCAAACCAGAGCCAGCAGCTGAAGTGCCAACCTGAGGTGAAAATCATGAAGGACTGAGATTCAAAAGCTGAGATCCAGACACATCTCACACGAGTGTAGGGTGTTTGGATTGGAATTCTCATTATCTGTGCAGTGGCTGTGTTTGCTAATGGGCTCCAGGGTCATAAACACATGAAAAGACTTAGCTTGGCTCACTGTTTTTGCTCTTTCTCTTAAAAACAGGTTTGCTCCGGGTCTTTCTTTCATAACATACATAGGCAGCAAGGAAGAGCGACCCAAACTGCAGGAAAACCTGAAAGAGGACCCTCACTTCCATGCACTCCTGACAACATATGAGGTACATGATGTCTTTGTCACTTGAAAGGGGGGCTCAAGTTTGCCTTGTCTTTTTGATTCCTCTGTACCACCCAGGTCATACCTTGTCAGCCCACAAGTTTTGTCACTTTTACCCTTCCAATTCTTTTCCCCGTGTCCCTTGGGCAGAGTGTGAGTGAGAGGGTGTGTGGTGTTAAACCATGGCTTGCTGAAGGGGTCATGTAGCTGTCACGTTTTTTTCCTTTGGTAATAAGTGCCTTCATTCCACTCTGCTCCATTTCATCATTGTTTGCAAGCAGACAAAATAATGCTCTGTTTCTTAACTGATGTATTTACTTAAACCATAAATCACAGTTAATTTTCTTTCATTGCAGATTTGCCTGAAAGATGCAACATTTCTAAAGTCGTGAGTCTGGTTTTAATTTCTTCAAATTTAAGCCTGCATATCTGTCAACAATTTCTTAAGTGGATGTTTGTTTGTGTGAGATTCTGTGTTGTTTCACAAGAGACAGGGATGTACTTGGCTCGTGATTAGAACTTTGCCTTTTCCAACTTTCAGTCTTTAATGTCAGCTAAGATGTATGTGAACTTCCCCCAAGGACAGTTTTCAAGTCAGTTAACTCAAAGCAATATGACACATAGTGACTTACAGGAGTACATTAAGTATCAGTCCAGCAGAGGACATCCTCAAGAGCTTCAGGTTATAAAGGTATTAGTTGCAAAATTCACTGAAACTGATCTGCATTGTATAACAGTGGTAATGTGCTAATACCATGTCCTGAAGTTTATTGCCTCCAGTCAGAGATGTGAAGATTATTCAGCTGAAATTCAGCCTGCAGGAGGTACTGTCATGGTCGCACAGAATTGTGCAGGAGTCTGCACTTGAAATGGGGAGGAATTTTCCTTTTTTCTTAGCAGTAGTGCCAGTGCCTTGCAATGGTGTTGTGACAAATGCTGGGGGCAGCTGTACACAATGAATGGCTCAGTATCTCTGCAGAAATCCAGTGGCCCCCACTGGCATGATTTTGTCTGTCAGGACTAGTCAGGCCCACAATGGGCACTCTCCTGTCTTTTAGCAAAGCACCTGTCCTTGGTCACTGCTGGAAGTAGCAGGCTGTGCTGCACATCATGGCAGAAACCAGGTCTAATGCAAGGTAGCCACGACTGTATTGTCCTTACAGTTTCATATCATGTTCTGCATTTTATTCTGTTCATTATAGAGTGCAGCCCAGGTAGGTAGCACCCAGGGAGAGCAAGCAGCCAGCCCTAGTATCACAGAAATGGCAACTCTAGCATAATTTCCTACTTCTAAAGCTAACAAATAACATGAAAGCCATATTACTCAAATTTAGGGTTTTGCCCTTTAGTCTTCCTTCTGAAAAAAAATGGTTGCTAATCATTTGTACCTTGTCCTGTGTAGGAGCATTTGGAACACTTTGTAAAGGTGGGTCAGTTATCAGATGTCTCCCCACCACTACTCCTACAAGCAGTGTAACAGCACAAATGAGTTGAGCAAGAACCATGCTGTCATGGAATAGATGAGGGATCAGACTCTGCTCTGCACATGAGCTTCTGCAATGTTTCACAGTGCAGAGACCTTCTGCAATTCAGCTCCTGAGCTTGTAGAGTAAGAGTAGTGACATTTGATTGTTTCGGCAATGGAGAACCACTCTGATATAGCAAAGAGGGAAATCGAGGCAAACAGGAAGGCTGTGGGAAGAATATAGGTCACTGGGGTTTCAGATGTTGTATTCCACTGGGAAGGGAAGTGTGTGGGTGAGAAAAGATGGAGGTTCATGCTTTCCTTCCCCTGGAAATGACTCTGATGTACAAGTTGAAACCTAGTGATAAGGAGGCACAAACACTGGTGGTTGAGATGTGGAGTTTCAATTAATCCTAGTGGTCTACTGGATCACCAGTGATTCTGCAGTCTGCTTGAGGATGCATTGCATAGAGCTGTATGAACACAGAATAAGTTGAAGCTCCTACCTTGGGTGATTTGCAAAGGCCTTGTGATCACTCTTCCATCACTGCCTCATGATAGTTGCTGGGTTTTTGCACAGGTGCTAGGGCCTAGTTTCATGTCTCTTTTTCCAAATCAGAGACCTCTTTGAATGTTCAGTGAACTTGTGTTTGTGTCATTTCCATGTTAGTAATGGGAGTGGAGAGAGAAGAAAGAAATTCAAGTGAATTTTGTTAGTCTTGACTTCAGAAAAACTCACCAAGGCTATAGTTAAAGAGCTGTATTGGCTCTTCAAAAACAGTACCTGTGAATCCCACCCCACTTTTGGTGTTTGCTTGTTGTTCATGGGGTGGGACCCCACCTCAAGTTGAGCCAAGCAGGGTCACCACTTCAGTCTTTTTGTACTTACAAGAATGAATTGTCAGCCCCTAACTGAAGATGCTGTTTTTTGTTTGTCAGCTTTAACTGGGCTGCCCTGGTTGTAGATGAAGCTCACAGACTGAAAAATCAAAATTCTCTGCTTTACAAGACACTTTTTGAGGTAAAGTAACTCATCTATCTTCTAGTGTCTTAAGACTTTCCCCTTTTCAGATTCTCTGTTTGTTCCCAGAGCATGAAGCTCTGAACCATAACTCATTTCCATCAGAGCTGGTGAACATATTCCCATATTTAGTGGCAGAGAGATAAAGGCCTTTGCATGGAGGTGGGCAGTATTTGGAGCTTCCCTCTCATTCTGCTTCATGTTTAGGCTTGCCATGTTGGAGCAATTTGAAAGACTTGAAAAGATAAAACAGCCGGACATGGTGCTGAACCACAGCTGTGCTACTGCAGACGTCTGGCTGACTTAAGCAACAAGAGGCCATCTCCAGCTCTGGCAAGGTGAAGGAACTCCTGCCTAGCTCATGAGACCTCGAGTCTTGAACAGCTGACTTCCACTGTCCCATTTAATGGAGCCACCCTTGTTTACAGAAATTAGGAGAATTGCTCCAGCTTCCAGAGCACCCTGCCCAGAGCAGCACAAATTCCTGAGTGAAGGCTGCACTTCTTGTCATGGCAGTGAAACATTGGCATTTGGTGTGTCCTGGCATCAGCAACAATGTACTACAATCCACCGTGGAAAATAGGGGGTTTTTATTGAATGCCTGAAAGTCTTATATATTCTGAACATATTGCCCATGATGTCTGAAATTCAGGAGTTTTGGTTATAATCACAAAAAAGTAGACGATTCACCTGTCATGTCCTCCTAACATATTTTCTATTACCAAACTTTAGAGAACTTTGTATCTTTCTAAAGGTAAACATATTTCCCAAGTCTCTTTATGGGGATTACTGTAAGCAACATTGATCAGATAATGTTGCTGTGTTTATCAGAGTTACCCAGCAAACAGAAGTGGAACTTAGTCTGATGCAGTTTCGTTTCACTGTCCTATTCCAACTGCATTTTTCAGTTACCTTTCCTTATCTAACACCAAGCATGCAATATTAGACTGTAGGCTGCATGGATTTGGGCATTTTAATGGAGTCAGTTTTGCACTTTGTTCTTATTTTGTTTACACTGATTTCCTTGCACTGGTGCCAGCTCAGTCAGTTTGGAGCTGTTTGACTGTCACACCATACCTGATGTTTAGATGGTTTTGGCAAATGTGCAACATTCTGCAAGCAGTTCTGCGCTGCCTCTCATCTTTTAAGTTAAGCTTAAGAGTGGTGTGGGTGGATGTGTGTATTAACTAATTTTTCATTATAGATACCTTTTCATAATAATTTTGTTTTATTGCTGGTTTTTTCAGTTCTCAGTAGGCTTCAGCCTGCTACTCACAGGCACTCCAGTCCAGAACAGCCTTCAGGAACTGTACTCCTTACTCAGCCTTATTGAGCCTGACATCTTTCCTAGGGAACAAGTGAAAGAGTTTGTTGAGTATTACCAAGTTATTGAAAAGGAGAGTGAGCCAGGTCAGTAATAAGCAGCATTGTACTTCAATCAGAACCAGTTTTTATCTTGACTAGAAAACAAGTGTGTTGTGTCTTTTTTATTTGCTTTCTTTTAATGGTGACTAGCTTTAAAACAAAGCCACCAAAACTAATGATTACTTTTAAAGCAAGAGCTACCTTCATATACCTCGTAAGAGTTTCAGGTTTGCAACTATGTTTTGGTTTCTCTGTTTGTAACTTGTGGCTTAAATAATTTCACTAATAGATGTGAAATTCCTTTTACATTTATTTCGGAAGTGTAGTTGTGAAGGACTGTATAAATTCCTTATCTTTAAGACAGCGTTCTCCTCTTCTTTTTTTTTTTATTTCATTTCTCCCTGCCTCTGCATAGCCAAAGAATTGCACAGTCTTCTGCAGCCATTTCTGCTTCGGAGAGTCAAATCTGAGGTGGCTGCAGAGCTGCCAAAGAAGGTGGAGGTGGTTCTGTACCATGGAATGTCAGCTCTGCAGAAGAAATACTACAAGGCCATTTTGACAAAAGATCTAGGTAACTGAGCATTTTGAATTCTTCCAATTATTTTTAAAAACAAAACTAATTCCTGTTGTACACGCATGCTCTGTTGTAAAGAAGCAGAAGTTACTTTGGTCTGCAGAATATGTACAGAATAAATATGCCAAATTTGGGCTGCTTGATTTTTGGTTTTAGCTTGTGGCAAAATAAGAGACATATGTATTGATCTATTGCTCAGCTATTGTAGAGCTAGGAAGGGTCAGCTTGAGGATCTGCTTTGGGCCACTCTCTAGTTAAAAATACTTATCACAAGGTAAGCCTGTTTCTATGGCATGTTTTTGTATTCAAACAAAAGTGTGGTACAGAAATTTGGGATCTGTGGTTCTCTACAAATTTTCCAATAGTAGCACAGATGCCATAAAGCAAATTTTGACCTACTGGATGGAGCTATAAGGTTTTTTGTGAAACTACAGGGCTATGTAGATAATGCAACCACTACCATCATGTGGTTTGCCAGTGCTTATTTGTCATAGGGAAATTAAAACTGGGGAGTTGGAGATCCTTTCTTCTTCTTGGGCTTTCTAGCACTTTGCATAAACATCACCAGGAAATCTGAACCTTCATCTTCTACTGTTGTCAGCATATGTGCATGCATTTTCTTTTGTTCCTCACAAAAATGTAACTCTTCTTAATGTCCTGGTTGCCCAGGAGATCTTGACTATGCTGTATATGTCTTTTTGGAAAATGCAAATAAACTGCACCAAATTTCTTTCACTAATTTTGGTGATTCACTCTTAGAAAAATTGCAGTGACCTTCTCCAGGGAGTCCAGAAAGTTCAGTGAGTCTGACAAGGCAAAGTAGTGTTTATCAGGGTCTTATTTCTAAAGGCTTGTCCGAAAAGTGTGACAGAAATTTTTTTTTTGGTCCATGAAGACAGGTGTATTAGTCTTGAGATGGGAAATTCAAATCCAGGTGTGATACACAGAGAGAAATACTCCAGTGCTGAAACATTTCAGAGCAGTGCTTAGTACCAGTCACAGCCACTAATGGAGCATGGGCTTCCCTGCTCTGTTATTTTCTCTGCTCTTTGTTCCAGATGCATTTGAAAATGAAACGGGAAGGAAGGTTACACTCCAGAATGTCTTAATTCAGCTTCGGAAGTGTGTTGCCCACCCATACCTCTTCAATGGTAGGAAAGCACTGTTCTCTCTTGAAACAGAAAAAATAACTTTCTTCATTTACACAGTGGTTTTCTATTATTAGTGTCATGCTTAGAAGAAGCAAGTAATAAACCCTCTTGTACTTGAATCAGTAGCAGCTGTGAGTTTGTGACCAGTTCCAACACATGACAGTTCATCAATAATGACGAATAAAGTAGGAGACTGCGGGAAGTCTGAGTTTCTGACTGCAGCTTTCTATTTCTATGTCTTCTCTCGTCTAAACAAAGAAATCACAATGCTTTGTGAACTACTGAAAGTGTCATTTAGAGACAGAGAAGGACCATCACTTCTCAAGCAAGCAGTGTGACTCTGCTCAGCAGTACTGGCAGTGCAGACACTGAGATTGACCACAGAATTGTTATTTCTGTGGTATTACCTTTTTTTTTTCTGTTTCAGGTGTTGAGCCAGAACCCTTTGAGATTGGAGACCATATTGTTGAAGCCAGTGGCAAGATGTGTTTGTTGGATAAACTCCTTTCATTCTTGTACGCTGGGTATGTCATGTTGGAATGGGGTTGACATAGGGAGAAAAAGTAAACTAGGAAAGCAGACTACCTTATTTAGGCAGATTGAGCAGTTATTCATCACAACACAAGCACTGACCTATTTATTGCATGTTACTCACTACCTGTAAGAAGCAAAAAAAGCTGTATTGGCGATGGTAGAGAGACCTTGAAGATTTTTGTAGCTTACCTTAAAGCATTTCTCAAAGCACTTGACTAACTCTCTCACATGCTCTCATATTTGCCATATTTGAGAACCTGGGACAATAACCATGTGACTTGGTATTCAGCATATCTGTTTTGACCGTGGGTTTCCTGAGAGTGGTTTCCAATGCCTCAGTTGATTTCCTTTGTGCTAGCTTGCCTGTGCTAACCTGGGAGGCACAAACCATGGCAAATGTGAAAAAGAAAAACCCAAGAATAAGATGAAATTTCAGAAGTTTTGGTATTGATGTTCAGAACCCCTTGTGTTGTGCTCTGGTGAGTTCAGAACCTGGAACCTAAAGACCAAAAGGCAGAGCTTCAACAGCCCTTGTGAAATTCTGATGTGAGTTTGTTGTCCTGCTGTGTAGCACCTTGTGAGTGGCTACTTTTCCAGTGAATGTCTTTACTGCAGGACCAGCCCTGTGCAAATTCTGGTCTTGAAAATGTCTGTGTTCTGCTCTATGGTTTAAACAGAGCACTGTCTGAGACCTAGGGCTGTGAGGGAGGAGAGTTGATTTCTAACACACCTTTGTAGGTAGAGCCTGATCTTTGAGGGTCATTTCCTGGAGAAGGAAATGTTCTACTGTCACAGAGATGCTGATATTTTCCCGGTGTTTCAGATGCATTGTAGTTTGTTATTTGAGAGCAGTTGAGTGGTGAAGAAGACCTTGTCATGCTAGGCTGAGGCTGAGGTTCCTTTTAGACAGGCTCCTTTGGATCCTCACCAGCCTGTATCCAGCCAGCAGCAGAGCTGTGCCAGAGCCTTGTTACTTCTCTGTGACTCCACACTCTGAACAAGGGCAAATGATGATGGCAGATAAAGCTTAACTGATTGCATTTGGATGTTGGGCTGAAAATGTGCTGAGGGAGTGGGCCATGATTCTGGGAGGCCTTGCTGTGTAACAGGGACTAATAATGACAGGTTAAGCTATTGTTACCCCCCCCCAGCATGCTGTGAAATGCTGTCACAGTGTGCCGAGGATCACAGGGTCTCTTGTTCTTCTTGCAGTGGCCACCGTGTGTTGCTCTTTTCTCAGATGACTCAACTGCTCGATATCCTGCAGGACTACATGGACTATAGAGGTACGTTCTGCACACTTTGATAGGAGAGGGCTTATCCTAATGATCTCTGCCAGGTATTGTTCCTGTGATTTTGGTTGATCCACCTGGGATGGAGAAAGGAATGTGATGAAGATTTATTGGTTCTTAGTAGATAGGAACCATATTCCTGCAGTAGCTCTGTGAGTTGGAAGGTCTTGAGTTCAGCTCTTTGCTGTTACCAGCTTCCTGAAATGAGCTGGCAGTTAAGTGTTGTTCTTCAAAGTAGCTTCATCTTTTGTGCCTTGATAAAATGGAGCTAACAAGTGGCAAGGTAGCAATGTTTCATTATATACCTGTGTTCAGTTGTGTACCTGTGTCCTGAAGTAATGGCAGTAAAGGCAATAGGCATCGTCTAGATTCATTTTGTCCTGAACAAAATGCAAACTGAGCCACAGTTATATCAGGAAATTAATTTTTCATTAAAACAGTTGTTGACAGTGGGCCCCAACATGTCTGTGAGGGCAAGTTGGATCAGACTATTTTTGGCAAGGTTAGCAGTGTGTTCTTGGGACATTTTGTTTTGTTTCAATCCACGTGGCTCCATGCCTACTTAGGATTTCCCATGAAAAAGGCTTTTGTTTGGTGTTTATGGTTTTGGACGACTAATAATGTAGGATAAAGCTAAATGTAGTGGCATATCCTGTAGTGCTTGCTCACAGGAAAGCACACACTGAAGGCCATGGGAGTTTGGATAAGGAGGATCTGATGGTTGTTGGCCTGCTTTGTGGGGCCAACAGCCAGCATAGCATAGTCTGAAATGGGACTGCGTGCTAATGTTCTTTTTCTTGGGCTCTGAATTTTCCTGTTGTGTTTCCAAGCAGTAAATTAAATGCTAAGAATCTCTGCTTCAGACTCAGTAAAATCACTCTTTACCAACAGTCAATCTGGAAGTCAGGGTCATTACCTTAGTATGTATGAGGTTTAACTGGGAAAAAAGGAAGGAGTTGAAGGCAATAAATGAGAACCAAGTCAGGAGGATTTGACACAAAAAGATTCAGAACAGCAATGAGACAATAGAGAATGAGGTAAGAGGATAAGAGCAAAGGCAAAATTTCAGAAACATTTCTGTTGTTTGTTTGGAAAGGCTACAGCTATGAGCGGTTGGATGGCTCTGTTAGGGGTGAGGAGAGACACCTTGCCATCAAGAACTTTGGTCAGCAGCCCATCTTTATCTTCCTGTTGAGCACCAGAGCAGGTAAGTAAGGAGAGACAAACAACTCATCTTGCTTCTGCACTCTTATTTTATTCTCTCTGGCAATCCTGCAGAGCCTGTTCGTGTGGGGGATTTTTGAGGGAGACAGGACACATCCTGAACTTGGGTCTGTCATCTAGGACATCTGGTTTCTCTGCTTTCCTTTTGGCAGCTGATGCCAAGATCCTTTTCATATTGCAGCCTCTTGAGTTTATTTTATTCCAAGTTCCATAATGCCTGTCTCCGTGCCAGTTTGAGCTTAAGGAATCTCACTAGCATTTTATTTCTGCAAGCATCAGACTTCAGGCAGGAACAGACTTCCTTTAAGTAAGCTGGTGGAATTGCTTCTCAAGTTTGCTGAACATGGACATGCTCTTTAGCTGGCAGGGAGACTGAAATGAGAGCCTTTTACAGTCCTGAGGCTGCAGAGAACTCCATGGGACTGCCATCCGTACTTCTTGCCCTCTTCGCTCCCTGGGCAGATCTGTGTCTTCTTCACAGTTTCAAACCTCCCTGTCTCTCTCTTCAAACAAGCACAGAGCCAGGCTTCTGCTTGTCTCCAGAGGAGGAATCCACACTGCTTGGTCTTAAACATCAAACTAGAACCAAGTCTTCCTTTAGGCTTCTGGTTAGACTGGCCTTGATGAGCCTGGCTCCACTGACACCACAGTGCACTGAGGGGAGCACACAGGGAGAGTGAAGGGAAGACCCCAGTGCTGGATGTGTGTCTCTCACCCCAGTGCCTGAACTCTCCCTGCCCATGCCAGCCAGACTTAGGGTGGTTTTTTACTGCACACTGCTATGTCTGGCCGAAGCATCTTGTATTCAGCTGGGAGCAGGTGTGCTAACAGTATTGCCACTGCTGTTATATTATGGACAGGGAGTTTCAGGTGCATGACTGTCTCCACTTGCAGGGATATTCTGATTATAGTGAAGGTGTCTTGCCATGAGCTGGGAGAAATGTAAGGCAGCAGGCTGTCCCCTCTTTAACTACAGTATATGGTCACAGTAGAGGTATTTAAAAATGTAAAATTAACTGGGTTTTTAAAATCTTTTTATTTCATGAGAGCCCAAGTTCTAAACTCAAAACCTTTAAGTCATATAAACGCCTAGGCTCTGGTTATGGTATAGTTTGGCTTGGTGTTTTCCACTGTTTCAATGATGTATTGACAGCTGGTTCTGTGCTGCAGCCAAGCCCTGACTTGGGCAGTCCCGTGTGGCTTCAGGAAGCCAGTCCTCACTGGGATAATCTGCCTGCCAGCAGAAGAATTATGTCTATTTTCATCAGTCTTGACAGTCAGTCCCCTTTGCATTGGTTCACTCACACCCTATGTTTTTTGATTACATTGCATTGTACAGCTTCTTTTTTGGACTGTTGCAGAAAGCTGGAAGCTGGAAATGGAAGGCTTACCCATCTGTTTAGATCCTTAAGAGATTTAGATTTGGGCTTGAAAGATGGATTGAATTAGATACAGTTGATCAGATCTGACAGAACTTTGCACTGCATAAATTCTCCAGCTTCTCCTTTATTTTCTGTTGGTGACATATTCTGTGACCTTCTTCTTTTGTTTGTAGGTGGAGTTGGCATGAATCTGACGGCAGCAGATACAGTTATTTTTACTGATAGTGATTTTAACCCACAAAATGACTTGCAAGCAATAGCAAGAGCTCACCGGATTGGGCAGCACAAGTGAGAAATGTCACTACTTGTGGTTTGGTTGCTGACTCTCTTGGCCTCTCAGTATTACTTTCCCATTCCATAGCCAATGGAAAGTTAAAGCATGAGGATAGATTGAAGATCAGAGGGGAGCAGAAAGGATTTCGTGTCTCCATTTTCCAGCTGCAGCCTCATACAGTCTTGTCCCTGTCATGTATCCAGGGTGGGAACTTTGTAAATTTGGAGTAGGAGATGGAAGCCAGAGGTTTGCCTGCATTTTTGCAGTGAGCATTTCTCCTGTGTCAAGCAGAATTGTATCAGCATCACATTTCTGCTGATTATTTTTGTTCATTTTGTTCTTGCCTTCTTTACCTACCAAAGGAGTGGGTGAGGGGATAGTAAGTAGCTTAGTGCACCTCAAAACAAAGTAAGTAATGAGAATTTTCATAAACTTTTCAAGGCCTGTAAAAATTATCCGTTTGATTGGCCGAGATACAGTTGAAGAAATAATCTACCGAAGAGCTGCCTCGAAGCTCCGGCTGACCAGTGCCATTGTAGAAGGGGGGCAGTTCGCTCTGGGAGCGCCCAAGCCTCAGGGAGCAGCAGAGTTACAGGTGAACCAGACTTACATCCTCAGTTTGACTCCAGTAACCACCTTAGAAATGTCCCAGAATGGTTATGTGTTTATGTTGGATTTGAATCTCCAATAACAGTTGTGCATTGACATGATAGCTTTTGTATGTAAGAACCAAAATGGCATCCCAGGTCCAGACAATATCTGATGTTTGAAGACAGTTTTTGCGATTTTGAAGTGCATTCATTGTGGGAAAAGGGTGTGTCGTCTTGGAGAAGAGGGAAGACAAATCCTTTCTTTGTCTTACTTGTTTTTTAATTATAATTAGTGGAAATTATAAAAAGTGGAAGCTGACTCATTGTTTCTAGAACTGATCTGTCTCTGGTGCTTTTCTCTCACAAACAGAGATGATAAGAAGTCAGGTGATAACCTAGTCAGCTTTTGGTTCTTAGTCTGAAACTCGGTCAACCTTCTTTTGGCCTCTTGGCAAATAGTGTCTCAGTAGTCAGGGCATGATTTATAATTCTGACCTGAAAGCTGACGTTTGTGTTGAGAACTTGTCTTGAAAACCTCCAGCAAAGTGACATTTGAGGGAATATATCCCCTGTGTGCAGCTAAACCTAGGAGAGGTTTGGATTTAGTGTATCCTTTCCGCCTCTGCCTCCCTTCCCTGCCCCATTAGTATATATCTCAGCAATTACAGTTTCTGAGGGAGAAGTGGAACTGAGCCCATAGGAAATTCCATGCTGATATTTTTCTCCCCCTGGATTTTTATGGTATTTAGGCTTTTGTTCTAAAGGGGTTGGGGGCAAAAACAAGCCTGGCCTTTCTGGCTATGAAGAAAGCTGCTTGAATGCAGTTAGTACAGTGCTATTTTGTCATTTAGCCCTGAAGAAAAACGACTGTTCAAGTCTGTGATTGAGGGAGATATGTTGTTGGGGCTTGTCCCATCAGGTGTTGGGAGAATGGGGCATGTTAAAGCATAAGTATTTTGACAGGCAGCCTTAAAGCTTAGGTTCTTCCACTCGTACATCCTTTGTATTTAAGCCTGAGAAGCTTGAGACACTGGGATTGATGTGGAATTAGAGGATAATAATACTGAACTTCCCCTTCTCTTTGTTAAAGCTGAGTGAAATCTTGAAATTTGGCCTGGATAAATTGCTTTCCTCTGAGGGAAGTCCTATACAGGATGTGGAGCTGGAAAACATTCTTGGAGAGACAAAAGGAGGGCAGTGGATAATGGACACTGTACTGCCACAAAAGGAAGAGAATGAAGAGGAGGATACAGAGAGTAAGTTAAGAATCTAAACAGCTGTGTCACTTGAGTGCTGGTAGAGAAGGCTTCCCAGGTAGGGGTGGCATTTTTCAGGCAAGAAGAAGAAAAGTAGAATTGTAATTAAGTTACTTGGATTTTGTTTGTGGCCTATTCACAAACTTTATTTCTGAGTCTCTGTCGGTATTTTTGTTCTTTTGTGTCCTTATATGCTTATTTGTAAGATAATGTTAACAATACTTGCCCAGTTTTGGTGGCTGAGGGTTGAATTCCTTCTCATATTTTAATACCTCAGATGGAAATTCCTGAGAAATGCAGAAATATTCATGTTGTAGCTTCTGCTTTTCCCACAGAGAACCATTAAGATATATCTACAGTTTTGGAGATGTAATAGTAACTTAAAGAAAGACTATGTAGCAGGTGTTTTGTTTTTTATCTCCAAGTAAAGAATTATTGGCTATGAAAATCCAAAAGGTGAGATAAGAAATGCAGAGTCATAGTGTCTATATAACTAAAACAAACCTACTCTGCCTTCAGAACTCTGCTTTCCAGCCCAAATGTCACCCAACCGTGGTTAGTTTTTCATAGGTCCATACTATATTAAAATAAATTCTAAGGATAGCTCCCTCTTCCAATGCCTTCTTTCCCACAGGAAGGCTGAATTTTTGTCTGGGTACACAGTAGCACTTAAATATAGATCTGTGACTGAAGCTGAAATGTGGCTCTGCAGGACAGTTATTGTCCATCCAGCAGCACTTGCTGGCAATGAGTAATTATTTGCTGGGAGTTAGCAAAGAGTGGTATTTTCTGGTGGTGACTTAAAAGAGGAGCAGTGGTACCACACTGTGTAATAGGTATTGGGAAAATAACTCACGTGGTGAGCAGCAACCCTGGGCTGCCAGAGTTCTGGCCTTTCATTTCATTTGGGATCTCAAAAGCAAAAATTTCCTGTCCCTTTACAAGAGCTGCCTGTACCTACATAGCAGAGCTAAATGAATTCTCCCCTGGCAGAGATAGAATGACCAAAGAGAACAGCAGTGGAACTACAATTTAAAATAATTAATTGACTGAAATAGGAAGAAACCTTCTTTGCCAGTCTAAACATCTTAAATTATCTTAAATTAAAAGCTTTTGTCTAAGGAAGCAAATCTTGATTCTCTTGTTTCTTCTACATGATGCTGACTCTGGTCATACCAAAAAATTGTGAAAGTGAAGATCTCTCTCTGCTGAGGGTAGAACAATGTCACAGAAGAGCCAGATGTTTTTTTATCTCACTGTAAATTTTAGGTGTTAGTAGGTTTCAGTTCCCTTTCACACTTTTTAATTATTTTTTAAAGATCACATGTATGTGTATGAAGGCAAAGATTATTCAAAAGAACCCAGCAGAGAAGACAAAAAAGCATTTGATCAGCTTTTGGATCTTCAGAAAGCATTGATTGAAGAGACCAGTAAGGAAGGGAGAGCTCTCCGGAACAAAGCAAACGTAAGGCGGATGTGACAAGGCACATGATGCTCTTTCATTTGCTTGTGGAAAATGAAACTTGGCAGCTTTCTCTCATTACCTACAGCTTGCAGAAGGCATGTTAAAAGATTGGATGTTGATGTGCTAAAGTTGGCTCTGAAATCAGGGCTTGACAATTCAGCAGTTCTGCTAACAGATCTGAGATTTGCTGTATAGGGCACTTCTGTAAACTCAGGTCACAAACCCACATATTATGTGACAATTGAGATCTGATGATTAAGACTTGTCGACAAGTAAACAAATGGGAAGGGAATGTAGGTTAAGGAGGGCATCGGGCATGGCTTTAAGATGAGCAGTTTGTTTCTGGGATACCTCTTTCTTTCTCCAGGCCCTTCTCACAGGCCTTCGGGAACAGTCAGCCAGGAGGAAGCACTTGCTGAGTGAAGAGGAGCTGGAGGCTCGGAGGAAGAAGCGCCAAGAAGCAGCAGCAAAGAGAGCAAGGCTCATGGAGGAAAAGAAGGCAGCAAAAGCAGAGGCAGAACACAAGAAAAAGTATGGTTTGTATTGCATTTACTACTTGTAAACTGATGTCTGTTGCACTGTACTCTTGACATGTGCATCTGATTGATGAAAATAATATGCTCGAACTGCATAACACAGGGATGTGAAGGTGGAAAAATGCCTTGAGTCCCTAGGAAGGGTTCTTTCCTCCTGAATACCCTGCCTGACTTTACATCTACGTTAATTCATAGAGAATGGCCTGAATAAGAGCCCCATGTCTGACTGTACAATTAATGAGCATTTGGGAGAAGCTTTCTGAAATGTCACAGTTGACCCCTACAAATTGGTCTGACATCTGTGACTCTCTAGCACATGTTATAACTTTCCCCTTCTTGTTTCCCAGGTGTTCTTCCTTTTCACCACTCCAGGTAGCTCCTCGCCCTTTGTTATGTGCTCACTTTTTCCATGCCTGCAATTGGCTTATCACATTGGCATGTGGCTCTTAATATCATAGATAAGAACTGTGGTAATTGTTGTTCTAGCCTAAAATGGGGGAGAGCAGAGGGAATGCATGTCTGTCTCCTGTGTTTCACTGCAATGATTTAAACCAAGCTGTGTGCCCCCACCTTTGATTTTCATTGAACATCCTTGTCTCTTGTTGGTTTCAGGATGGCCTGGTGGGAGGCCAATCATTACACATCTACCTGCCTTCCTTCAGAGGAAAGTGGCTCTGAGGAAGAGTTTGAGGAGGATGAGTTGGGGCAGAATGTGGATTTATATTACAAAGACACAGACCAGAACTGTATCAAGTATGTAATGGGAGATGTAACCCACCCCCAAGCAGAAGACGAAGATGCCATCATTGTCCATTGCCTAGGTGGGACTTGTGAACAACAGGAATATTGTTGGGTGGGGTGAACAAAGGAGTTGAATTGTCCCTAATGGCTCAATAGTTTCTAATTCTGAAATAACTTGGATTTGAGTCTGATTTAATTTCAAGTGGTGCAGAGGCAATACAGCCTCTACTCCAGCATGTATAACTCACACAAGTACTAGCAAGGTGTGCAAGGGTCTTTGCATGCCCACTCTGGATTTATGGGTAAACCTCTTCAAAGGTGCCTGTAGGGCTTGAAATTTTATATCTGTGGCTAAATGATGACAGTTCCTGAGAGCAGGGCCTTTTGTTTATCCTGTGGAAGCTGTAGGGATCAAACTGAGATACTGAAATTCATCTTTTTCTGGTCAGCAGGGAGAGACAGACACTTCTAGAGGCTGAGGTCAGAGTTTCTTGGTGCTTGTCTCTCAACACTGACCGTACAGAGGCTCTAGTACGGTCCTAATTTAAGGCCCTCTTTTAAGGCATTAAAGGTGAAGGAGATAAAGTGGCATTACAGAGTTCCTCCTGAAGCAGTGTTGCAGCTGCTCTCTGGCCAGGGGTATAGCAGAACATCATCATCTGCTTTGGCTTATGTTACACTCTGCACAAAACCTCATGTTTGAAGTGCAAATGCCAAGTAGAAGTGAAAGACTGCAAAGATCAAACACCTAGCGTGGGAAGCCCAAGGCACCAATCTGGGGACATACCTGCATGCTCTGTGTACCTGTATGTATGTATGTATGTGAGGATACTGTCAGCTTCATATACTTAGTGCTGTGGATCGTGCTTGTTTCAGCATTCTCGGTGGACAGTAAGGAATTTTTCTGCAGAGTTTTCAGGGAACTATGACAGGTTTGTTTTTCTCAAGGGCTGAGGTTTATCCTTTAGGATAGTCCCTTGAATAGTGGTTAACTTAAGTTTGTATGTAGTTCCCATATCTGGTTTTGATAATCATTCATTGCCTGTATACAGAGCAGGTGCCTTTCCTGCAGGAGTGGTCTCCAACCTCACTTCTGAAAGAATCTAACTTGTTATTTCATTCTAGATGACTCTGGTCGCTGGGGAAAGGGTGGTTTATTTACTGCTCTAGAGGCTCGTTCTGATCAGCCAAGGAAAATATATGAGATGGCAGGAAAGATGAAAGGTAAGAGATTAAAAATATGACCTGAGGCCAAGATACTTGAAAGAGGTTAAATGCCACTGACACTGCAGGAGTGAGGTGCCTGGGTACCTCGATACTTGTGTTTTTCTCTGGATGTGGGCATCCCTAGCTCTGAAAGTAGTACTTCAGCAGGTGCTTTGACTTGGCTTGTTTGGAGTGTGAGAACTCTGTGTAGGTGTTGATCATTCCATTCCATCCTGCAAGTCTTTGAAAAAAAAGGAAAAAACTCCAAACTTGTACATTATTCACAGAATGTTTTTCACTATATAAGACAGAGCACTACATCTTCCGTCAAGTGCGTTAAAGAAGGATGAAAGTCACCTCAGGGAGTATTCAGCAGAGCCTTTGCTTCCCTCCAAGCACTAATCTTTTCTTCAGCATATATTAACAATTTTGAGATACCTGCAGCTGGTTAGGAATTAACATCTTGCTGTAAGGTGGACCTGTTGATCTTTCTAATTTCCTGGGAGATGCTTTCTTCTCATTTCAGTGTCTCTCTTTCCATTTGTTGTCTTTAACTGGGAAGTGTGTGTGTGGCTGTGTGGCTCAGGGGGGAAAATGTTTGTCTTGCTTCTTTGGGGAAAGGATCTGACTGCTGAAACCATCATGAGGAGATACATTTTCTCAGGGAATAACACAGAAAGTGACAGTGAAATCACTGCTTCATTGACTGCCTGTTTACTCTTCAGGACTGATTTTTTATTGTTGTCCTTTTTTCTGGACAGACCTGGAGTTAGGAGGAACCCTGCTATTCCCTATGGATGATAAAAAATCCAGGAAAAAAGGACAAGATTTGGTGAGAATGAGAAGCTCTTTTCCTGTTTTGCTCTATCCATATGTTTTTGAAGCTGTGTGAAATGAACCTTATGTCTTTTTCACAATAATGGCACTGATTACTGAACATGGCTAAGTTGCAGTTAAATATTACAGATAATGAGTTCTTTTTCTCTTTTATTAAAGCTAAAAGTTAGTAATGCAGTTTTCCAGCACTGTCACTGTGCCTCTTAGTACTGTATATAGATTCTACTTCAACTTTTTGTGTTTTCTCCATAGCTGGCCTTGATTGTAGCTCAGCACCGGGATCGGTCCAACAACTTGTCTGGCATTAGGCTGTCAGCTTTGGAAAAGGGCCTGAAAAAGATTTATTTAGCAGCCAAGAAAAGGAATGGTAAGTGTCTGTGCAGTAGAACAGCAAATCCATACATGTGTGGTTGCACTTAAAGATGATGACCAATTTCCACCTCTCTACTGTTTTTTTCTGAAGTGAAGTGAGATCTCCATAGCAGATATGTTGCTCCACAAATATTTCTTCTGTTCTTTGCTGGGTAGCTTGAAGTCTTTTTCTAGATTGCTTTCTGTATGTGTATCTTCTCCTGAAGAGTGTGTACTCTCTGTTCCCTCCTTCTCAGCAACAGTTCATCTTCCACGGATTGGGTATGCAACAAAAGGCTTCAACTGGTATGGCACCGAGCGGCTCATCCGAAAGCACCTGGCAACTCGAGGTGTGCCTACTCTCATGTATCCTTCTGGAGTGTGTCTCATCCTGTTCACCATCTAGTACTGAAATGATCCTGTGAATATCTTGGTGAATGTAAAGCAAGGAAACAAGACAAGGCACAGGTGCCTCAGTCCAGCTAAAAACCTGGTTTCTCTCACTTTGCTGTCAGCATCCAGCATTTCTGACAGCATCCAGGTACTCATTCCACACCAAAGACTTAGCATTTTAGGTGATAATGACAGATGAGTGTGATTCAGCATGCCTGTCAGAATTTGTTAGAAGAACCAGGTGCTAGTCTTCTGTTGACAGCATGGACTTACCTGTATGTGCCACATCTGTGGGGGACATGACTGGAATTTCAGATTAGCGGAAGTGACTCAGAAAGCAGCAAAAGTGAGAATATAAAAAAACATTACAGTGTTCCAGACAAGTGATAGCCTGCTTCCTTGGCTGAACATGATGAAAGTCAGTATGTTAGGACTAGCTTAGGAAGGCTTTCACCTTCCAGGAAAAGAAGCAGGTTTACAAGGAGGCTCTGTTTTGTCAGTTCTCTTGGAAGACATGCATTTGCTGTGCTGACACTGTCAGCAATTCTATGAAACCAAAAACCTGAAACAAAGACAAAAGTATTCAGAGCATTCTGGCTCTCTTCCTTGGTAAATCTGTTAGTGGACATGTTGTCTGGTATTTGTTGACACTTGACAGCATTTCCTTGACATTTTATTAGATACTACTTCTCTAGGAATAAAGGTTCTTCCTCTGCTTCACAGCCATATTCATCTTCAACAACAATCTCAAAGCCATGAAGATGCAGTAATTTCACCAAGAACATGCACAAAAAGTGACCATCACTCAGGCAGTCCATGTGCATTCACGTCAGAAACAAGGCTTGCACAGCCATTATTCACACCTGTACCTCTCTGCTGTGACTGGCCCCAACATTTGCATGTTGTCTGTGGCTCTGGAGTGGAATGAGACTCTCTCTGGCTTCAGAGTCCAAAGAGGAAGGATGTTGGCTCAATCCCAAATCTTTTTTGGAGATGGAAAATTAAACTTTTAACTGATGGTCCATTGTTATCCCTTTTATTAAGTTATTGTTAGGGCTTGGAATACAGCACTGTTTAACTGTATTTCCCTGCTCCCTCCCTCCCTCTCAAATTTCATACCTTATCTCACTACACCTCTTTTCAATCAGCTTTTTAGTGGTTGCCTGGCATTCACTCTACATGTCCACACACAACTCAGCAAAAAGGAACCTGTCAACTGTATGACAACCACACAGGATAAACTGTTTATACTCTCCTGGTTTCTCAGAAATCCATTTGACTTGCATTTGTTCAAATATAAAATTTAGCTGCCTAATCATGTGGTTACAGTCTAGCAAAATGCTGACCAGTATCCTTGGCAAAGGTGTGCAAGGCTGCCAAAATTTGAGACTGACTATAAATGATACCTTTCCTTCTCCCACAACTCTTCTTTCACTACACAGTTTTTAATTGCAGCTGTTGGGCAAAACCGGTTCCTTACTGGTATCTCAAAAACTGTGTGAAAGGTTCCATGACCCTTTGATTCACTTTTTAGTGCAGAGTTTTTGATGTTGGCTTTGCTTTACTGCAAGAGAACTTTCCTGTTTTTCACACTGTTGGCACTGTTGACTTTAGCCAACATATTTTTAGGGTGTTTTTGTACAACCAGGCAACAGTAGCTCTCCTAATAAGTGCTGTGACTAGGGAGACTGTGAGGTGCCAAACTTAATTCAATTTAAAGTTCATCTTCCAATAGGAAATCACCCCTCAAGCAGTGGAAAATATGTCCCTAAATATCTCATTGCCAACATACATCTCACTGGCTGCGTTTACATTGCCTCTGTGGCACCATCTGGTTATTTAATAATTCCAGGCATGCCATGGCTCATCATGCTGACTGGTGTGTTCCACACCAGGAGAAGCCCTCCTGAGCTGGATACTCTATCCTTCACTCTTGGCTGTAGCAGACAACCCCATGGGATTTGTTACCTCCTTTGGCCCTGCTGGAGCTGAGGGCAGCCAGTGCTGCACAGCACCTGTGTGAGTAAGACCTTTCTTGCAGCTGTTCTCAGGAACAGCCCCCTCTGCACCTGGCAAAGTGCCTGCAGGATCAGAGTCCGACTGTGAGGACTTGGAGGGGTGAGAGGTGGTGAGTGGATGTACCTTGTTTTCCCCAGTCTCTCAAACTGGCCCTGTTCCAGCGGGCCGGCTGGTGGCACTGTTAATCAGCTGCAGCAGCTCCTGGTGCTTCTCCAGTCTGGAAAAACGCTCCCTCTTTCCCAGAATTAAAACAACCAATTACGCTTTTTTTCTTTGGCTGCTTGACTGAACACATAATTTCACTCTGCAGACTCAAGGCTCTGTTTCTCCACCTCTTCTTTTCCTGCATGTTTATTGCCCTTCGTTAAAAGCTTTCATTCCCTAGTATTCCAGTGTGTGGAGTCTTGTTCCTGAGCTTCATGCACACCTACGGGTTCTCTGGCCACCAGGCACTTGCACATGAACATGATTTGTCCTGTGGCTGGGTCCCCCAGAACAGACTGAAGTAGTGTGTCTGCCCCTGCTATGGCCAGCTCTTCCTTTCTGAGGCCTCATGCTTTCCTTTGTTTCAGCCTCTGTCCTGTGCCCCCACCCTGCTATGACTGACAGAGTTACAAGGGAGAGGAGGGCTGCCTGTTAATGTCCCTTACCCCTTAAGGTCTACAGGAGCAAAGAGGTACCTGTAACACAGAGGAAAGGTCATGGTATGCAACAGATTTTAGCCCTCTAACTCAGGGGCAAGTAAATAAATCAGGTTCTTTTCCTCTCTCATCCTTTTCAACTGTACAGATGAAATCTATCTTATTTTGTTCCCTTTAAATATACTTAGGAAATCCTTCTGGAGTGTGGAGTTTTTGTTGTGGGGTTTTTCCTTACTTTTTTTTTTTTAAATAATATTCTTTAGTATTCTTTAAATCTGCTGAACCCAAAGAAAGCTCTACCTCTGTCTGCTTTGAAATAGAAGTGAGATTTCAACTGAATAATGAATTGTGTTTTGCAGAATCTCAGCCAAGTTAAGTTTTTCTAGTTTTTCTAGGGTTTCTACCCACCACCATTTCTCTTTATTTGGGCAGAAATCATGTATTTCAGATAATTAATTCCATAAAAGGCTCAGCAGCTTTTATACAAGTTGTTATACAAAATAAATGTGTCATGCTGTTTCTTCAGCTGTGCAGTACTATGCATTTTTCCTTTCTAAATAGCAACCACTCCAGAAGGGAAGGAAGGAGTTCTTTTGTAGTCATGTCCCTCTGGCCTCTCGCTCTTCCTCCAAACAAGATTTTTTGCATCAGAAGAGCTGAAAAGTGGCACCTGGTGCATTTCTGTCATTGCAGGTTTACCTAAACTTTTGATGTAAGCTGCTGGAGTGAGGTCAGTGGCCAAGAGCACAATCATGCACAGCTCAGATTGGCTGTACCAGCAGTTCCATCAGATAGGACCTATGAAGTGACATCCAGTCTCAGGAAAAAACTTTGCACTCCGTGCTGGAGGCTCCAGCTGATGCTATATAAAAGCAGGCTGTAATTCAGAGTGACATTTATACTTGTGCTGGCTCAGCTCATGCTTGAGTTTCTTGACAAAGCACTGCCTCTGACTCTCAGGGCATTATGCACACAAATTTTGTCCTTAGTGGCCTGTAACTTGAGAATGATCTTTTCCTTCTACTCAGGAAACAGTAAAAACAATAGCAAGCTCAGAAATCAATCAGGTTTATGGACATAGGTAGATACGTGATTTTGTCACTGAATTTTGTCAGAGACAAAAATTATCTGGATATGTCACTGTGTGTTGGGGAAGGTGGAGCCTGGATTTTGAGGAAAGAAGAAGACTAGTTTCCAAGGTGATGGAGAAAATCTACAGCAAATTCAAGCTCAGTATCTTAACAAAAATATTGTATGTGTGTATCTCCAAACAGAGCAGAATCTGACCCACAAAAATGAGCAATAGAAAAATAAAAGGATAAGGAAATTGATTCATTTAAAAATAAGAAAAGCCAGAGTAATGGAGGAAAAAGAAAAGCAAACTTTTGAGCCGAGAGATGACTTAAAAGTGTAACATATATGTCAAGTTGTCTGAAAATCCCCTCCACTTTACAATATATGATCCTGGAAGAGAGAATGTAGACCTTTATTCAGATGAATTCAGTGAATAGCAGGTTGCTCATGCACTGTGATCAGCAAGTCAAGGTGTAAGAATAATTTAAAACCTCAAAGGATGTGCCATAAGAAAGGATAATGTCCACATTTCAGAAAGTGCCTCATCTCTCTCTAATTTTCTGTCCAATTCATGCTTTTCAGAGTGAAAAATACAAGCCTGAGGAATGCAGTAGATGGATTAGTGGAATTATATATGAGTATCTTCTCTAGAACGGAGATCTCTGTATAATTTTGAATTTCCTGCAAGTGTGTGTATTTCATGTTGGACCACACCGTCCACCCATCGTGGCCCTGGTCAGATGGTACTGCATTGGTGGGAAGGCACATAGACCCTTCAGAAAATGTGATAACAACAAGAACTGTCTGGATCCTCATGTTTCAGGCAGGAAGAGGATGTTCCTGTGTGCACTTGTCACATTTTCCTGTGTGTTTCTTCAAAGCTAAGGATAGAAACTACCCCCTCAAGGAGCTGTATGAAATGAGAATGCCAATCATGTTGCTGTTCAAAAAAACAAATCAAAGGAGAGTTAAGGAAAGACAGAAGATGCTTTTTGTAAAATCTGAAAAAGGCTTGGGTTTTGCTGGCTTGAGCAGAAAAGAATTACTTTATTAATTTACTTGCTGAGATAAGTGCAGGCCTTATCTACTAGCTTTTCTCTGCTGCTTCCAGTGAATTTGAGGTTGCAGAATTGGCCTTCACATGGTAAGGACTGCTTTTTTTTCCATAGAGGAGGGACAAATTAGGAGCAAATCAAAGGTATTTATGATCTCATAAATCTCATAAAATGATCTCAAGTCCGCTGCAGAAAGGGATGAAGAATCTGAAATCATATCTCTTTTTTGTGTGCCACTTCATGACACAGTTTGGGCCTTGCTTCATATGAGTGTCCTAGTTCCTCACCTATCTGTGTGTGCATCTAGAATCATGCCATAACGCAGTGCTGGGCCATATACTTGATCACTTACAAATCCTTCCTAAAACATCTCCTGGCCACTATTCCAACATGAATGGGAAAAGAGCAAAACAGAGGAGAACTGAACAGTGACAGAGTCTTGCATTACAAGCACACTCTGGACCAGAAACCAAATTTGTTCAACGTGGACATACTAGAGTGAGTCCACTGACATGATGCAGGGATTGGTGCATCTGACACACCAGGAGCTGGAATTTTTTAGCTTTAAGAAGAGGTTTCAGAGTGGAATTGATGTGTGTAAATGTGTATCATATATATAAATACCAGTTGGAAGGGAGTGAAAAAGTGGAGCCAAACTCTTCTCAGTGGGATCTGGTGAAAGGAAAAGAGGGAACAGGTGCAAACTGAGATACATGAAATTACACTTAAACGTGACAAAAACCCCATTTTTACTATGAATGTCTTAAACACTGGAACAAGTATCCCAGGGAGGTTGTAGACTCTCTCTTTGGAGATGTTCAAAACCCTGCCTGGCACAGCCCCAAGCAACCTGCTTTAGTTGACCCTGTTCTGAAGGGGGAGACTGGACCTCCACAAGTCCATTCCAACTGGAACAATTCTCTTGTGACTCTATGAGATCCATTCAGGTACTTTAAAGAAAACCCTAATCAACTCTAATTTTACCTATTCAGTAGTGCACAGGAGCAGAGCACTTCACAAATGTCTGAACTATGACCCTACTACACAGGTAGCTTGACTCACACGCAACATCTCCCCATGTCTCAAAGGTTTAAAGAGATGGTGAGAGATAAGCATGTAACAGTATCTCAGAATCTGCCCCTGAGCCCATCTTCAATGTATTCCTCCTTTGCAAGTTTTCTGTGTGACCTAGTTGGGCGTGAGGGGGCTTCAGTGCTGGGTGTCTGCACCAGGTCTGGGCAGGGCATGGCTGCTGGTCCTCACTGAGGTTTGTATACATCCCTAGCTTAGATCTCTTAGCAATCTTCTTTCCATGGGGTACTGCAACAAGTCCTGCTGCTCTAAACCATGAAACAAGTATTGAGAAATCCTCTAAATCCTGAGCAGCTGCCTACCATGGGGCAACATGGTAGGAAAAGAAATAGAGTTAGCAGAGTTTCTTTGCTGCTTTCAAAGAAGTCTAGTTAAAGACCTTTGGTAAAGGCCTCTTTCCCTCATTGATGTTTTCCCCTGAGTTTCCATAGCCTTTCAGGCAGGGCAGTATCTCCCCCATATGGCACAGGTAAAACCTTGCTCCTTGTACCAAGTCTCTCCTCTGCCCCAGGTGTGTGTCCTGCGTAAGCTCAAGCTTGTCCTTTTGTCACATTTGGCCCACCTCTGAGCAGGAAAGAAGCAAGCCCATGAGCTGTGGAGAGCCCTTAGCAGGCAGTGAGTAAGACAGGCTTTCAGCAGGGTGTCAGATGCTTTTCAGGGCAGAGACAGTCCCTGGAATGCAGCAGAGTTCTCAGCCTTGGGCAAGTTTAGACACGTGCTGATGCATAATACAAGATGGAGCCTATCAGTTGATATCAGACTCTTCCAGTCAGTCACAGGGTTGGGTAAGCATGTATGCCATGCAAAACACGAGGTAATATAACTACCAAATTAGAGTGAAGTGGAAAGGTTTCTTGTCATTCCTTGTTGACTGTTTCATTGTGAAGTCATTCCATGGGCTATGGGTCTTGAGTACGGGGCAAGCACCACAAATGAAACTGGCATTATTTTGGAAAAAGGGAGTGAAGGCAAAGGGGAGGGGAAAAATAAAAGAAGCCATCCACAGAAGCCACAATAATGCAAAACATACACTATCTAATAGACATAACTTCAGTTTCTTCTGCATTTTCTCCATTTGTGACCTGGGTCATTCCTGAGCAGTTCAAAGCACACGACTGGAATCTAGGATGTCTAGATTTTCTTCATACATTCCCAGTTGCTAGCTTGTTGTATATCCTGAAAACTTAAATATTTTTAAAGGGTAAGACAACCCAAAGGTGAAATGAAAGAGGAGCAACATTTACATGGAGAAAAAGTGACTTGTGCTAACATAGGACTCTCCTGTTTCCTTCCCACCTGCCCAGAGAAAGTGGTGCCAGGAATGTGGTGCCCAAGGCAGGCTTCAGGCAAACCAGGCCCTTCTCCCTTGGTGGCAGGAGGTTCTTCCTTATGGCAGTCCTCTTGTGACCAGGGGCAAAGAGCTTTGGGTGGAAGAACAGACCAGGCCGTCCCGAAAGTGAGGCATTAGAGCGCCTGGCAATACATTAAGCCTTGGAGGAAACCCAAGGACACTTTAGTCTCGGATAGCTCCAAGGGACTGATCTTTCTCCTGGAGGAGAGAGTGACGGCATAGAACAGGCGAGGAGCATGGCTGGGTGGAGGAGAGCTGCAGAGCCTTACAAGAGCTGCGGCGCTCTGGGGGTGGGCACCGGGCGCAAGGAGCGGGGCGATGGGCAAAGCAGCGGCAGGAGATGTGAAGGAACATGTGTACCCCCCGAAGTGCAGAGGAGGCTGAACTACGGGGAGAGGTTCAAGCGTCAAATCAGGCCTCAGGGGCTGAGCAGCGGGTCCCGCCGCAGAGCCCTACCAAGCACGGCTGCAGCAGGGCCCGGCCGCGGTGGGGATCGCGGAGCCGAAGTCTCGGTAAGCGTGAGGGCGGCCGCTTCCCGGCCAGGGAAGCCTCGCCCGGGGGCGGTGGCTTCGGCGGGGGAGGGACGGGGAACGGGGCGGTGCCGGGCACAGGAAGCGGAAAGCGGCAGCGGCAGCAGCGACGGCGGCCGCCGCCGGGGAAGGTGGCGGGGAGCGGCGCGACGGCGGAGGGTCGGGTCGGTGCCGGCAGCGGCATGGGACGGCCGCAGGAGAGAGGTGAGTCTGTCCATGTGCCCGTGTGTCTGTTCGGGGCCGGCCGGCGTGCAGGGGGGGCAATGCCGCTGCCCCCACCACGCCCTCCCGCCGCCCGGACCCCGGTGCTGGGCGGCGGGAGCAGCGGTGTGGCAGCCGCCGGCTCCCGTGCCTGGCCGCAGGGTCCGTGCCCGGCCGGGCGGTGCGGCTGAGAGCCCCGGTGGTGCCAGCCCGCCGCGTCCCGCTGCCCTGCCCAGCGCTTTCCGGGCTGCACGCTGGTTCCTGTGCCTGGGTGGAGGTGGAAGGCGGGCGGGGGCCTCCTGCCTGCCGGCCGGGGCTTTGCCTGCCCGTAAGGCTGCTGGGGCGGTGGGTCCGCGGTCTCGGCATCCCGGGATCAGCGCTCTGGCTGCCGAACCTCGCCTTGCAGGGAATCCGTGCGCTGTTCGTGCGAGAGGCTCCTCGCTGGTGTGAATGCTCTGCTGGTGGTGCCTTGCCTGCCCGCGCCGTGTAAAACAAACTGCTCTGTGTCTGGACTCATCCCGCTGGGCAGCACGGGAGGGGGAGCAGAAGTGACGGGAAGGAGAGCTGCTGCGAAATAACACAAGGGGTTTGGGTTTTTATTCAGAAGATTGTCAAGGTGGTGAGCTAACTCTCTTATGCAAAGGGTTGAACTCTGAATTGCAGGGTCTGTGAAAGCATAAATGGCTTGATGGCAGGGTTTTCGAACTGGGGAGGCAGGTGAGCGATTCTATGACTGTTTGGAGCAGTGGGATTTTTTTGGCCCCGGGTTTTTCAGTAATGAACTGCCCACAAGATCTGTGCAGCTATCAAGAGTTAAGAAATGGAGTTACACTGGCTGGGAGTGCAAATTAGGATGTTATGAAGTATATTCTGTGATATCATTGCCTGTGAGCTCAGCCTGACTTCGAGGAGGAGAGTTGTGGGGAAGGGAGCTTCAGCTATGCTTTGCCACCTTTGAAAAGCTTCGTTTTGACCATGCTTGGCTCTTTTCCCCCACTGGGGTTTGGCTATTTAGCTGGCCGTGGCTACAAGGCCAATGTTGGCTCTGTGATCACTGCAGTTGTTAATTTTGAAAAAGTAAATGTGAATGGAGTCTTATAGAAAGCCTCCTTTAAAAATGTTCCCTGTAGCTAAAATTTTGGAATGATCCCAGGCTGTACTGGAACCAGCCAGGCAAATATCTAACTGTTCACAGTCACTGACCGGCAGCTCCCAGTGGTTGCTTCTGGCCTTTCAGTTTTGGTTAGTAGTGTCATTTGTTCCTGGTGGCTGTTGTCTTATGGATATGTGCACCTGGAGAGGGCTTGCTGTCGTTGGGAGACTGGGATACAGTACTAGGAAAACACTACCAAATGACTGCAGTTATCCTAGCAAAACTGGAAGTTGTGGTGTTGTAGCCTGCCTTCCTTATACCCCCACCTCTTGCAACTAAGGCAAAGGATGGTATCATAAATGTGGCTTTGCTGCTACAGGGCTTGTTGTGCTGTGTGGGGACCTGGGAGGCAGACCTGAGTGGAGAACTGTGATGTCCAGTTCTGCTGGTGGGAAACAGTAAGCTCATGTTTCTCCATGGCTGATACTGTCACTTGGAAAAAGAAAATCAACCCATGTAAAAACTATCTTAGTACTTGCTTTAATTTCTTGTGAGTCTGTAAACGAGAATTTTCTGACTTGGGTCAAATTAAAAATCAGTGGTTATTTCCTCAGGGGTCAACACCTCTGCTCTCTCTCCGTGCAAGGACAGAATGGCATTGGACTTGCTCAGATTTGAGCAGGAGGGAGATAGAGAGACTCCATACTGTGGAGTCCCACTGTGCTGTGTACTGGGGATTTGTTCAGGCTCTGTAGACTTCTTTTTTGTTCTAAATTTAAATAGAAAATGCTGGCTGATAAGCAGTGTCTTAAAGGTGGGGATGCTCTTTCAGTAGAGAAACCTTTTGCAGTTCATACCTTTTAATTCTAACTCAGTATCTAAGTGCTACGGCTAAAAGTAAATATTGAAGATGAGGTACAGGTGCTGCCTGCTGGGATAGGTAGAGTCTGAAGTGCCTTGTGAGACTCTTTTCCCTGTTTGTTTCAGTAAAGCTTTAATATGGAAAACTGTATTCCTGTGCACAGGTGCTCAGGTGTCCTGAGGGTGAGGCCACAATACGTTGTACCATGTTCCATGGCTGTGGGGTTAAGAGGAGTGCTGGGAGGTCTGGCAGCACAGGAGAGATGTATGAGTGAGGAAGCACAAGCTTTCACCCGTCTGACAGGATGGCACTGAGGTGTAATTTGCATGATAGTCTTGAATGCTCATTGTGCTTCAGAAACTTGGACAGCACAGATGTGGCTCTTGGAGTGGGCAAAGGAAGTGCTTCACAGATGGGCCTCATGTAGAGGACTCCCAGCTGTGTAACAGGGGGCAAGAGGCTGGGGGTTGCTGCTTGGAAACACGGCTTGCTTGGGTGGTGGTTTTGCCTTGGTATTTCTCTTGTCAGTTGCTGTGTTTTCAGACCTGTGGTGTTGCATGTTCTGATTAAACAGTGGATTGCTTCAGTAAACCAAGTGGCTTTTCTCTCTGAAATATCCATGTTGTGGACTAACAGTTTTCAGCTTTGGGGCTGGAAATTCCAGAGGATCTGTGAAATCTTTCTAAGGAGCTTCTGAGAAGTAAAAGAAAAAATAACCTGTTGCTAGAGGACTTGAATTTACTGACTACTAATTATTTTTTTTTTAGAATGAGGGGCTTGCAAATCAAGAGCCACCACCATAGAGTAAAAGCCCTGGTTTAGCTATATATTGATGTTGTTTAATGACGTGCAAAAATAAATACAAATATTTTAGAAAAACCTTGTCTCCAAAGCACGTTGCCCGTTAAAACTGGAAGCCTTGGCTCTGCGAGTAGATTAGCATGGATGAACTTCTGTGCTTACAGATCAAGTTGCTCGATTGGGGCCTGCTCAGGAAATTCGAAAGCAAGAGGTTCCTGTGGCATTGCTCATAGGTCTTGCTACGTTCAACTGCAGACATAGTAAGTTACGCAACCTCTCATTTTCCTGAAGTGAATAATGGGAACGCGCTGCAGCAGTACTGTGCAGCCAAGCCAATGCCAGAGTTGGAAAAGCTTCCTCACTGCTTAGCCGTCTTAATTGTTTTTACTTTTGAACCCTCAGCGCTTGAGGTTCAGTGTGTTTGATTTGCAAAGCTCTTCGTTTCACTAAATGAAGGAAAAAAGATTTCTCAGTGCAATAGCTCGTGGGCATCCATTACTCCGTAGACAGCTGGTGCTGTTTAACAAGTGAGGCTGACGGCGTTTGGAGCTGAATTGTGTGCACATCCTCACGGACACTTGTGGCTGCTTGTGCTCCAGATGGCACTTCCAAATACATACAACTTCATGAACTGACTGGTAAATCAACTCTAATTGATTGCAAGTTTTAAACAGAGCAAGATTGAAACTGTGCAAAGATTTCAAAGATGAGCTGCTCTGGAGTTATTTGCCTCAACTTCACTGGGGAAAATCCATCGGGAAAGCATGGGATGTAAAAGGGAGCTGTTGTTTGCGTTTGCCCTCTTTGATTTAAAGATGTAACTTGCTCTTTTAAGTTTCTCTTGGGCTGGGAGCCAAACTGCTCCCTTGAAGACGATCACAAAGCAAACTTCATTGGAAATGGGATTGGGCTTCCAGCGTGGAAAGCAATTCAAAAGAACTCTTTTTGAGATTTATGAGCGTATGAAAAGAGGGAGTTACAATGAGTTTTGTAGCTGCGTAGAAACTGTAATTACAGTGATCTCTGCGGTATTCAGGGGTAACTACATTTCTTCACTCTCATGCAGGGTGCGGCAGTCCTCCTTGCCAGCACAGGGTCCCAAAATTTACTTTGGGGTGCCCTTACCATTGTTTTCCATCTAGTACTTGGCTTCTTTCTGTCATAAGTGAGTAAGGGAAAGGCAGAGTGAGAGTGTTTGCCCTACTGGAAGCAAAGTTCTGGGTGTACAGTTTATACAATTGTCACGGTGGAGCAGAGGAGGCATTCCCATCTCCCTTCTAGCTGTTCGCTTGTGCTGCTATTCACACTGATGTTGGTTTTGATGTTTTGAGCTGTGCTGTGAACTAGGTCACGGAAAGGATCCAAGACAAAAGCATGGCAGGGGGGAGAAAAGGGATTTTTTGTTTTGTTTTCCAGCAGTGCTGTTTGCTTGCTGAGAATTGTGTTGACACAACCGAGAGTGGTGAACCGTGGTGCGGAGGTGGAAGCTACTTACACCAGCTTTCTTGTCAACGCTGAAATACAGTGCAACTGTACCCTCAGGCCAACAGAGCTTTGTTTCATGCAGGGCCAGAAGCTCTGCAAACAGACCATGCCTTCAGCAGAGTCCTGTGAGATGTAATGATCTTTTGTGAAGCCATTTCAATTGGCTACGTTGGACTCTGAATTCACGCTTTTTTTGTGAGGGGATGAGGCCCCAAATGATGGGGCTGCTGCTTTAAGCAGAACAGTTGTTCTTGCCCAGAGAGGTAGAGTAGGAATCATCATTAACAGTGATTTAGTAGTGGAGGTGTGTAAAGAGTGTGCTTAGTTTGGGTACGGTTGTGTTATGAAGGACACATCGTACAGCTTGTCTTCTCTAGGTCTCCTCAGGCTCTAGTGGTGGGCACTCTTGGGGTGGTGGCTAATCCAGCATTGGCTTCTGTCTATGCCTTTGGAAGAACTCCAACCCAGAGATGTAGTTTAGCATGTTAGTTGGTTTTTGGTCCCTTCCTTACCTTTTCCACAGTAGTTTCAGAAGTTTTTTTTGGGTAAGGCTGCCCTGCCTTCCTGTTATTAAATAGACCAGGAGATGGGTAACCAGTTTGGCATGGCTGTGAGGAGTGTGTGTTTGGACTGTGCTCCTCCCTCCTTGACTGGGAGTGGTGTCTATCTAGCAATCCAGGCTACTCTCTGTTGGACAAATCTAAGAAGTCTTCTTGACAGCCTCAGTTGGGCACCAGGCAAAGTCAGTGGTCTTCTGCTTTTTCCAGCTGAGGTTGGGCAGATATACTTTGTTCCTGACTGCCCTGTGAGTGTGTCGACAGGAAGGTCTATTTAGCCACTGGTGTATTCTGCAGTCGGGCAAGGAGGAGGTGCAGAGTCCCTGAGTTCATCATAGGATCATTTAGGTTGGAAAATACCTCTAAGATTACTGCTTTTGATGGTGATCCAGGGGACTTGATGTTTTTTGGGGGCCGCCTTGTTGACTTTTCACAGAGCTGTGTCAAAACCGTTGCTCTTGCTTACACAGAAAAGGAAAGTTGGCGTGATCCATCCTGCCCTGACATTCCTGTGTTGGTCTTTTCTGCCTGGTGCCCAGCTTCACTCACCATCAAATGGGCACTGCTTGTTCGTGGTTCCTGCCCAGGCAGCCTGTGCATTTCCACAGCACAGCCTCTGCCTGCAGAAATGTTCCCAGATGCCTCCAGAGAAGTACGATCCTCTGCTGATGGGGTGAGAGGGGTCAAAAGAGGAGCTTTTTTCCCAGTCCCCGTTTCAGCTCTGATTCTTTTACCTGGGATTCGGGGGAAAGTTCTTTTATGTGGTTAGAGGAAAAGGGGGTGAGAGTTTATACTTTCCTAGAGGATAGGAAAAATACATAATCCTTACTGATGTATGCCAGCAGTTCTCCTTGCTTTTCTTATTACTGTAATGCAGTGGTATGTATCTGTGAAGGTAATGGTTGTTCTCAAAGGGACTCCAGTAGCATCACAAACAGTGGTTTAAGACTACAATACTCGTCTCCTTTTGTTCAACTGAGGGCATTTCTGGTCTGTGGTGCCTAATGACTGCAAAGTCCTGTGTAGCCATCTCTCCTCACAGTGCTTTTTGAACGTAGGGGGGTCGTGGCCTCACCCCCATTTATCAGAGGAAGACAAACATAGAGGAAGGATTTTTCTGTGGTTGCCTAGCAGGACAGTAGAGGTAAAAATCAGCTTTAATGAGTCACAGCCTATTGCTGGAGCGGTAAGCTGCAGGCTGTGTGCAAATGTAGGGAGTTAACGAGTGTTAACATCACGTCCTAGACTGGGGGAATTTTATTCTTGTTTCAGTAATGATGCCATTTTCCAAACTGTGCTGTGCCTTGGCTTTATGTTTTACTGTGTTTAAATCCATCCTTATTCCTTTCCTCCTGAAACCCGTCCTTACGGATCCCATCCTTATTTGTCCTTTCTGTACTCTCTGATGCCTTAAAGTTTTCTCGAGGCACAATATGCCCTTAGAGCTTGGGAATCCTGGACACAAAATGTCCCCACGCCTTTCTGCTTTCCAAGAGCCCTGGAAAGCCCAAGTGTTGTGAAAATACCTGCAGCTCTGGATGCAGTGGGGGTGCTGCTTTACTTCGTTGCAGATTGCACCACCAGCCAAGGAACCCTGTGGGGAAGAGGCTTCATTCTTTGGCACAGTTTGCATGTGGTAGAGCTCTCTGCTCTGCTGTGAGCTTTTTGGAGGTGTTAGTGGAGGAATCTTATGGCTGGCAAGAATAGTTGGCCAAAACAGGATTTCTGTTGTTGTCCTTCTGTCTTTGGGGAAGGAGAGGGCTGAAAGCAGTGGTTGCCTGTTTTATTGCTAACCGCTTTGAAAACTGCTGTGAGCAGAAAATTATGGAGGGATCTAATTCAGTTTTAAAGTGGTCTTTTGCCCACTCTGAAAGCACGGCATGGCTTTAGTCCTGTCCTGGCTGGAGGCAGCAGTTGACTGGGCAGAAGGCATGTGAGAGTGCTCCTGTGTGCCACAGGAGTGCTGGGCTGTGCCAAGGTATCTCTGTCCCTAGCTGCAACCCTTCCCTGTTCCCTCTTTGCATGTGTTTCCCCAAACCGGTGATTAACTCCTTAACTCTCCTCCTTTCCATTTCTCTTCTCACCTAATGCAGGATGTGGATTTGGAAAGTGGGGTGATGTCTACCCTTCCTTCCCACAGGGTTCAGGGGTTTTGACATGTTACAGTTGGGAATTCTTTTAATGTTGCCCTGCTCCTGTTCCAAAAAACATGACCCTCTTCTGCGCTTTACAGATGTGACTTCAGCTACTGTTCCAAATGGAAGTACATTGTAAAAAGTGTTGGCCCATATAAGCTAGATGTGATCTCTAATCAACTCTCCCCAGTGTTATTACCATGTGTATATATAGAGATTATTTTTAATAAAATTGAATTCTTTGAGGCCCAAATTAGCTTCTGGAGGCAAAGGTTACAAAGAGAGGGAGGTGTTCATAGTGCCATTGATTGTATAGTAACTAATGCCTGTATAATGGGCACACCTTGCAGTTGTGAAAACAAAGCAGGTTCAGACATGGTGGGCTGATTCTCTCCAGCACTTCTCCTAGGAAAGTTGCCCTCACTCCCACCCTTTCCCCCTGTAAATAGGCTATAATGCTGCTGTTCTGAATCCAGGGTCATTTGGGCTGTGTGTCACACAGGAGAAGAGATGTGGTGTCAAAGCTGAGCCTTGTCCTTTTTCTGTGGGTGAATTTTGGTATCTAAGGCTGCTGTGCCTTCTCCAAGTCACCGGCTCTTCCAGATTTTTGGATTAATGGGCTGCACTCTGCAAAACAGATGCATTGGGTTCATTTAAAGCTCTTCAAATGCATATATTTCACTAGATCAGAAAGAGGTATTGACCAGGACAGGTTTGATGGGTGTGGTATGTGGCCAGAGTGAGGGAATTCCTGCAGTAGGAATGATGTCTTGCTTTGCTTGGAGTGCACTTCCATGCCTGTTTCTTGTTTCTTAGGTCGATCGTGAGAAGCCAAGCACCCTCCCTCCCCTCCCCTCTGATCAGATTCCTTTTAAGTGAAGCTCACTCAGTCTCTGAGGACAAGATCTCACCGATGACTGGGAAGCAAAGAGTACCCAGGAAAGCACTTTTACCACGGACTCCACCTCAGGAGCACCTGGAACTCATCTAAATAAAATCTGTGCCCCTTCCTGTGCAGACCCCATGTCTGCTGCAATGGATACAGAATCAACATATTCGGGATACTCCCACTACTCAGGTCACTCCAAAAAAGCTCACAGACAAGGGTAAGGAAGTGTTTGTTTTTAATTACTTACTGCTCTAAGTTAGGACATGTCCTATGGGAAAAAAACTGTAAGCCAGGATAAAACCAGTGGGCCCACATCTCTGCAGGTGTTGTATGTGGAAAGACCTCTTGGGGAACACAGTGAAGAGACTTGAAGCTGCTAATTCAGTGATACTCAACCTGTTGGATGCATGTTGGGGTTATGGCCAAAAAGATTGGGATAGTGCCTGCAGAAAGAGAAGATCACCTAACTCCCCTCTTAAAGGGCAAGGGATGAGTACAATATCTGGGGAGAAGAAGTGTTAGACTTCCTAAACCGATAATTGCTAGTTGTCTTCTGATGCCATTTCTTTATTCTGTAATAATAAGGTTTCCTGCCTCTCCCCACCCTCCTCCAGGCTACTTTGTTAATGGTGTGTTGGGTTTTTTTAAATAGAATTTGAGTGGTACTTGAGTCGGCAGCAAGTCCTTTATCAGCGTTGATTGGATTAGAAGTCAGGCTTTTCTGAACTTGAATAGCAAGTCCTCTCTGTTGTGGTAGTTCAATAGCCTGAAAACCCATCTGCTCTGAAACTTCTGATTATTTGGAAACATTTCCTTTTTTTTTTTCTTTTTTCTGTATCATCCTTAGTTTTACACATCAAATATGTACCACTTAGTATTGGCAACTTATAACTGAGCTGGTCCAAAATAATTTTGCAATTCGGAAGCAATTATCCTGTGTGGTTGGAAAAATAATTCTTCCATGAAGTCTCTTTGCTCACAGTCCAGTTATTCAGTAAAACATCTCTTGTTTGCCTTTTTTCCCTTCTTTAGCATCCAACCCCCAATACAGATTGCCCTTTTAAACTTAAAATGCTGTGTGAAAAGATGCCTTCAGAGTTCCAAAATCATAAAAATCCCAGAGCCCTTAAACTGCAAAAAAGTGTCATCCCATGAAAGGTTTGGACTTTGGTAATTCCAAGAGAGAGGCAGGGCTGGGAAACTCATGAGGTTTAAGCCAGTCCCTGAGCACAGTGAGGATTTCCACTCCCAAGGCTGCTTTCCTGTCTGTGTGGGAACAGGGAGGAAAATATTGGTGAGCAGATTGTTTGGGCTTAATTCATCTTGAGACTTTCTCAGATGAGAAGCTGTGAGGTCTGCATGGGTGCTCTGGAAATAAAGACTGGCCTTGTACCCTTGATGTTCTTGCTTTCTTTGTAAGAGGTTAGCTTGAGGTTATTAACCAGTGGAAATAAACTTCACCAACGGTCCTACAGTGTTAAGGTCAGAGATGACAAGACTGCTTTGCAGGAACTAAAGCTTTATTGATTAATTCCTTGTGTTAACTGGGCACGTCCCTGCAAGACGCTTCTTTGTAGGTGGAGAAAACTGTGTAGACCAGTAAATCCCAAATGGAATTGCCAGTTGTTTGGAGAATGCAGGCTTTCCTTTCAAACACAGCACTGATGGAAGCTGTTTTAAGAGAACATGAGGTGGTGGGCCTGGATCCCTGTCCTCCCCTCTGCCATTACTGAGGGGGTGGTCTGTCCCAGCCTGCAGGCTGTCGACTTCTCTGGAGAAGGTCCCTTTCTGCCTCTTCCAGAGTTTTTGTCACAGCCCGAGTCTGTGTTGATCAAGAGATGGCCAAACTTGGCTAATCTAATGCTTGGGGCACCTGTTGTAGGTAGAGGTGCAGCACATTCAGGCCCTGCTCTGAAAAGTAACCGGTAACATTGTTCTCCTCCTCCTGTGTTTGAAAAAGGAGCCGGGACAGACACAAATCTCCCCGAAGCAAAGATGGCAGTCGGTCTGAGAAGTCCGTCACTATCCAGACGCCTCCTGCAGAGCCGCTGCTTGGGAATGACGCCTCTCGGGCAGAGGAGGGCCAGGTAAGGAGGGTGTGAAAACAAACGTGGAGTGTGTGTTGTGGAGCAGAGCATGTGAGTTACTGCCTCATGAGCAGGAAGACAGAATTGCTTGCATACTGTTTTGTAAGGAATCATGGCTTATGGGTGCCCTGTGTTCGTGCGTACAGCCAAGGTCTCAATCACTTCTGTCTTGTTCTGAGGGCCTTATTTCTGACAGCACCAGTGCTGATGTGGCAACTCCTTAGGCACTAACTTGGCTCTGTCTCCAGAGTGCCATCTGCCAAGCTCTATAGAAACATCTGTTTCCATCATCTCACTGTGCATTATTCAGGTCAACCCTTTCACCTGTATGTGTAAGCAGGATTTGCTCCAAGTAATCATATAAAGTATATTAGAATCAGGATTCAAATAGGGAAAGGAATCAAGTAACGTAAAACTTGTGTGAAATAGCTGTGAAGGAGGATGTACTCAGAGAAAGCTGGTACATTAACAGTGGGTTAAGTTAAAACTAGAATAATGCTGCATTTGGATTGTACCTAGGATGGATCTAGTGCTCTCTCTGCTCTAGCAGGTGATATGAAGGTGCATATGCATTTTCAAAGAATGAATGATGCTGCAAGACATAGAATGCAGGATGCTTCAGTATCTCCTGGGCTGGATTTGGGGTTTGTTAATCCTTGGCTGTGGAGCTCCACTTCTGCCTTCTCAAAAACAAAACAAAAACCAACCAACCAAACAAAAAAAACCCCCCAACAACAACAAAAAACACCCCAGTTTCCAACCAAACTGTATATGGTGGTACTTGTAACAGTATTCATGTAGCTACTGGTGGGCTCATTCCAGGTCCTGTAATTTGGTATTTTGTAATCAGATGCTTGTTTTCATGAGTCCCAGCTATTACTTCAAATAGTTCTAAAGGTGTTGGTGAATTCTTAAGGCCTTGTTTTCATGCAGACCTCCTCAATTAAAGCCAAAGCTGCATAAGTTGATGTGTGAGCCAGACTTTTCTCCTAGGGGGGAGAGTGTCCTCAGTTAGGTCCAACAACCGTGTACCACTAGACATTTAGCCTCATATTTCCTCTCCTGTGAGGAAAGGCTGAGAGAGGTGGGGTTGTTCAGCCTGGAGAAGAGAAGGCTCTGAGGTGACCTTATTTTGTGGCCTTTCAGCATCTGAAAGGAGCGTACAAGAGAGCCAGAGAGGGACTTTTTACAAAGGCATGCAGAGGGAGAATGGCTTTAATTGAAAGGGGGTAGGTGTAGATTAGATATTAGGAAGAAATTATTTGCTGTGAGGGTGGTGAGGCACTGGAACAGCTTGCTCAGAGTTGTGGATGCCCCATCCCTGGAAATGTTCCAAGACTGTGTTGGATGGGTCTTTGAACAACCTGGTCTGGTGGAAGGTGTCCCTGCCCATGGCAGGAGGGCTGGAACTGGATGATCTTTAAAGTCCCTTTCAACCCAAAGCATTCTTTGGATCTGTGGTTTCCATAAAATTGCACATTTTTTTCCCATTAGGCCATAGTCCAGTTTTTCAACTGGAAAGAGTTGTAAGGGGTAGACTGTGACTAGAGTTGCCTGTTGTCTTCTGAGATGTAGCCTTAAGCTGCTCAGATGTTCCTGTCCCTTCTCTTTTCTGCACAATTTTGCAGCTCATCAAATGGAGGAAACTATGCAGAACTATTTAATACATAAACATAAAATAGTTGAAATGCTTAAATTGCTTTACTGGAGACGCTGTTAAAGAGGGAAATATGATAGGAATATGCTGCTTTTCAGGACATACTACAATGCAGATATCTCTACTGGGGCCTCTGCTTTGGTGAGAAGTGACTCAAAAAACCCCTCTTACTAATTCAAGATGCTGACTATTTGTGGTTGGTCTGTCTCAAAACCCTACTGCTCTAGGCATGGGAGGTATTCATGTCTTGGAGTGCATTAGAAGTTAAATCCCTGGAGTTGGGAGTTGTTCAAAGTAGTTGTGCTGCTTCAGTCTACTCCTTTCCCAAAGACTCTTCCTCTAGCTCTTAAAAAGAAGTGACTAAAGGTTTAAAATTATGCCTGTCTCTTTCAAATAGATTGTTTTGGTCAGCATGTGCAGTTGGAGAAGTCTGAGGGAAGTTGTAAATCCTATTAATGACACAGGCTGCAGGAAGATATTCTCAGGAAGAAAAGCAAAAATGTAGTTCTGAATGAGCACTGCAGCTACAAAGGTGCCAGGTGCCAAGCAGCAGAGCACATGCATTGCCACTCTTTGGCATGCATTTGTGGGAAGCATCAGGAACCTTCATGTGCATGAGTCACTCCAGCAGCAGCTGTGAGTCAAATCCGTACATGTCAGTGTAACTCTTGGCTGTGCCAGCACCTGGAAGGAGCAATTGGAGGCATTGTAGCATGGGAGAACCAATGCAGACATTGTCTGATGTTAGCTAGGGAAGAAATGAGGCTTTCAGAACATGTAACCTGAAACTCGTCTGTATGGTGGCTTATTTCAGGTAAGCCTCTTTGTGAATAAGTGGCTTCTGACAATGGCCTGGACTGTAATACCAGAGCTACTTGGCAATCTAGGATTCTCTAAACTTAAAAGCCCCATACCTGGAAATATACTCTGTGATCACCTGTAATGTGTTGGTTTAACTAAACTTCTGTTAGATTGTCAGCCACTGAGGGCAGTGCTACTGTAAAGGAGAATAAAAGACAATGAAGTGGAGGAACTTGCTGGAGGTGTGGTTGCTTCTGTTATGGATGGAAAAATAATGTGTGAACATGTTTTTGATTGTGTAACAACAATAACTGGCTTGAAACGCTGAAATGAAAATTTCCCTTCCAGGTGCTTTTGTGGTGCAGTTGCACTGCAGAATTTGTGGGCTGGAAGAGTACTAGTCCTTGCCCTGGACATGGGAACTGGTGATTACTACAGTTTCCAAGACTTATGTCATGTTGCTCGTTAAATGTGCTGGAAGAAGAACCTCTGGGGGTACAGCGAGTGGCACAGTAAGCTGAGCTACCCGCTCTGCAGTTATGGGCTTTTAGCACCTAATGTTAGTAGTCACTGGTTTGGACAAGTTGCTGTTGTTTCCAAACCTTTACTAATTGTCAGGGTTGATTATTCACTATGTTTAAGGTGTTGCTTTTGCCATATATTTTTTCTGGAACATAAGGCTGTCATAGCAATCTTTCCAAGCAAGAAAAATACAACCTCTGGAAGAAATAGCCTGATCGTTTTGATGTTATTTCTATTTATCTCTTCCTCCTTCAGGATGACAACTGGGGTGAGACCACGACGGCAATCACAGGCACCTCTGAGCACAGTATTTCCCAGGAGGACATTGCCCGGATCAGTAAGGATCTGGAAGACAGTGTTGGGTTGGACTGCAAACGTTACCTGGGCTTAACAGTGGCAGCTGTTCTCGGACTCCTAGTCTTCCTTACCCCCATTGCCTTCATCCTGTTACCCCAGATCCTGTGGCGAGATGATCTGGAGCCGTGTGGTACTGTCTGTGAGGGACTGTTCATCTCTGTGGCGTTTAAACTCCTCATTCTCCTGATTGGGACCTGGGCTCTTTTTTTCCGCCAGCCGAAGGCGGACCTACCAAGGGTGTTTGTGTTTCGGGCCCTTCTGCTGGTCCTCATATTCCTCTTTGTGTTTTCCTACTGGCTCTTCTACGGCGTTCGCATCTTGGACTCGAAGGACACCAACTACCAAGGGATAGTGCAGTACGCCGTGTCTCTGGTGGACGCCCTGCTCTTTATCCACTACCTGGCCATTGTGCTGCTGGAGCTGCGGCAGCTGCAGCCCATGTTCACCGTCAAGGTGGTTCGCTCCACAGACGGAGAGGCGCGATACTACAGCTTGGGACACCTGAGGTAGGTACAAACCCTTGGATAAGTGTGGCTCTGCTGTGGCATGAAGCATCAGCTGCTTTTGAGTATGTGTTACTGCTGGTTCCTGAATCTTCCCCCAGAAGAATTCCTAGAGGCCCTCTCAAGTTACCAAACTGAACCTCTCTGTCCCCACTCTCTGAGTGTGGGAGAGGCTGTGCCTGCCTCAGAGTAGTCCTCTGCTTTTCAGTAAATGTTAAAAGCTGATGTCACAACTTTGGGATGGTCATTGGGCAAGGCCTAAGGAGATCTTTTAAGATCCTTCTCTGGGCTTCTTGCCCTCTCTCCTTAGTGGGGGAAAATGGAGGGCTCTCCTTGTGTAGTTGGGGCTGCCTTGTGCATTTTGATCGTACGAGCCAGGCACTGCTTTGGGAGCAGCCCTTCAGGCCATGCAGAGCATAACTGATCAGAGGCTCCTGACAGCAGGGGCTGAAGGTTTTGTAGCATGATGCTCCTTTTGCCATTAGGTATGGATCAGTTTGCTGGGTTGGATGTATCTGGGAGTATTTGTGAGCTGTAGGCATGACACACACATGCTCCTTCCACCCTCCTGCTGGCACTAGTGCTTCTCTCAGTAACAGTACAAAAAAGGACAGGTGTCTGAATTGCCTTAGTTCCTATGTCCTGCAAAGCTCTCCAGAAATCCCTTAGTTCCTGTGTCCTGTGAAGCTAGCAGCTGAGCTCTGGAGATGATTCCCCAGGCTGAATGTGCACTTAAACATCTGTTCAGCTTATCCTGTCCAGACCCCAATGGCATGTGTATCTGTGGCAGATGAAGAGATTAGCATCTGCTGGTTTAAGTGGATGTAGGAACAGTCTCCTGCAGCCGTTAGGTTAGCAATGGAATTGCTTTGAAGCAGATTTAGTGGTTGAAGCTGAAGTCCGGGAGTTTTCTCCTGGATAAAGAACTCCTGGCCTGTTGGGTGAAGTAGGTCTGGACTCTGCTTTGTTTTCCTTCTTTGTAAAATATGAAGGGGAGAGCCCCTCTTCTGTAATGGAAGTGCACCCATTGACTTAATTAAATGTCTCTTTCAGGACTTGAAAATATGAATTAATATCTGTTGGGTTTCTTGTAAAATCAAATTTTTTTAACTTAATTGCTCTGTGGTCAGTGATCCAGCATAACCTATATGATGAGAGAGATGGAAAGATGACTACCAGAGTTTCACTGTGCCACAATACTGTGCCTTGAGGTGTGATGAGGCAGTTAAATCATAAGTGAATTCTGCTGAGAAAGTTTGGTATGTGTCTTTATTTACCCACGTATACACACACAGCATGCAGACTTGGTTTGAGAGAGTTCACTTGACAGTAGATTGTGGGTTTGTGTTCAGAGGAATTGAGATCCTACACCTGCCAAAGTCTGCATGTCTAAATTGCCATCAGAAGCAAAGAATTTGCTTGAGAATCAAGGCCTGAATATTTAATAGCTCATGTGTTAGAAACAGTGTTTTCTCCAATTCTTTCTTTGGAGCAGGATTTTGAAATGTCTTGGGTGATGCTAAGGCAGCGAAGAGTTGTAAAACCTAGGGTAAAATCAGAGATGTATGAAAACATGTAATTTCTTGTTTGTTGGCAAGCTGATTTCAGTTTCATTTGGTACATTGAATGCAAGCCATGCAGCACATGGATGCTCCAGTGTCTTGTGTTTAGAAAAGTCTTGTCAAGCATGTCTGATAATGCTAAACTAGCATTGCTTTTTCCTTAGTTTGACAGATGAGTATAATGTATATTTACATGTGTTTTGAAACCTGTGTGTCTTTCCATATTTACTGTTGCAAAGGTAAAACGGTAGGTTTGATCAGGGGCCAGGTGTCTCCCAGCTAAGGAAGAGTTTGTTCTCTCTGGTGTGTTACTTGTGTGTAAGTGGTAAGGGCTTCTGATCTTGTTAAAGAATGTGACTCCAACATGACAAACTGTGTAAAAAGTGAATGTAGTTAATATCTCGTTCAGCTTCTAAGGGCTTAGGGTTGTGAGATGTTTGTGAAACATGAAAAGAGAACTTGATCATCTTCACAGCATAATTTTGCAGAGTTTTCTTTAAGGTCTTGCCACGCTTGTTGATTAAATGTAGGTCAGGGTCACAAGGTGCTGCTTTCTGCCTCTGGTTGACTCTCTGGCTGAGGCATGGGGCTGGAGTGGGAGGTCTGTTGATGGGAAAGTGTGAAAACATGCAAGGACAGTCTGGATTTCAGGAAGGTTGGAGAAGCAGCCTTGTGAGTGTGCTGGAGAGGTGGTTCTAACTATGATGGAGTAGGCATATACCACCTGCTGCTGCCTTTGGGCTCTGTTTGCCACCATGCACGCTTGCCTCATCCCAGCACTTTTAAAGGGGTCTTGGAGAGGTTCTGAGCAGCGTGCTTTAACAGGTATAGCAATCTGACTGTCTCCTGAAATCAAAACATTTTGTCTCTTTACACTCTCAAATATCTTAGAAGTTGTGATCACCAACAATCCATGGAATCTGTCTTCTTCAGCAGTCTCGTGTGCTCTGGAGAAGCTGGTGGTGAGAAGGGACTTGAGATATCTTATATTGTTCAGTGTTGCTTCTTGGAGTAGTTCTGATTTTTTTCTTCACAGCAAAATTGTTGCTATCACCCTTTTTAATCCGAGATGGAAGCTTTCCAATTCTAGGTCTTTTCTGGTGAGGCAGAGGGAGCTGCTATGTAAGTATGAGAAAAACATGTTTTCTGGGGGAGAAGGGAAGAAAACAATAGCTCAGCTGCCCTTCTGGCAAACCGTGTTTTTGTGAGGCAGGGTACAGACAGGATTTTCCACCCTCCTTGGCTCCAGATGCAGTAACGAAGTTGAAAGTGCTGAGTTAGGTATTCCACTCCACCCCTGAGAGCCCTAGGTCCAGGAGGGTAAGCATATTTGGGAGTAGTTCCCTAAATTCATATTATAATCAGCCTATTAATAGGCTGGCTTGGTCCCACCCCCAGCACTTTGGCTATAACTTTTCTTCTGGGAGACTTGACTGCCAAAATGAACGTTCCCTTTGGCATTGATTCAGGAGCTTGGAGGGGGGAGTTAAAAATTAAATAGGAGTCTCGATGAGTGTGGTGCCAAGTCTCAGCTCACTGACTGCTCTGCTGCTCCTGGTAGGAAGGGTTGCCACGCAGGGCAAACGCTTTCTGATCATGTGTGTGGGTAAAGAGCAGGGAGCAGCAGAGATGCAGTAAAGGTCAAGGCTGGGAAAATGCAGGAGATTGGGTGGGAATGGTGGTCAGACTTTGAAAGCAACAACAAAGGGAAACAAAGGTAGGGGAGCACAAGAGTAGATAGATAACTTCTCTGCTGAAAGGCCGATACTTTTGCAAGTGGAGGCTTGGATTTGCAGCTTCTGTTTTTCCCTATAAATAGGGATGCTGAAGACACTTGTCATCCGAGTTCAATACTGTCTTTATGGCTCAGAAACTGTATAAGAAGAATCTTGCTGGAGAAACCCCTCCTTTTCTGTAGTTAGGGTACTAGCCATATTGCCTTCCTATCCAGTGAATACTCTTTCCCACCCTAGAGCTTTGCTAGTCTAGACAGCTCAAGAAAATTAATATCTTGTAATATATGTGGTAGTTACTGATCTTTCACATAGACTACATGTTGGGCTGCAGTATAGTTAGTCTTGGTTTCCTGAGGTTAGAAGTGTTTGAAAGCAGGTCCTTCCCCTCCCTTTTGCTCACCCTTGCAGCAGGTATATGAGGAGCAGGGCTGTGATAGCTCATCTTGTGTTGGGCTGTTTAAATGAGTAGGAGTTTCAGTCTTCTTTTCTGTCTGTCGTGGTTTAGCCCAGCTGGCAGGTAAGTATCACACAGCCCCTCACTCATTCTTCCCCACCTTGCTCTGTAGGATGGGGATGAGAATCAGAAAAAAGGTAAAATCTGTGGGTTGAGATAAGAACAGTTCGATATTTTAATTAATGTAAAATATAACACTGATTATAATACACTGATAATAGTGATTGTAATGAAGAGGGGAGAGAGAGGGAAATAAAACCCGAGGAAGGCAAGTGATGCTCAATACAGTTGCTCTCCACCCACTGACTGATGCCCAGCTCATTCCCAAGCAGTGATTGGTGGCTTCTGGCCAGCTGTCCTCAGTTGCTACACTGAGCATGATATTCTGTGGTGTGGAATATCCCTTTGGCCTGTTTGGGTCAGCTGTCCTGGCTGTGCTCCCTCCCAGCTTCTTGTGCAACTCCTCACTGAATGGCAGAGCATGGGAAATTGAAAAGTCCTTGACTTAGAGTAAGCAGTACTTAGCAACAACCCAAACATCAGTGTACTAGGAAGAAAAGTAATGCAATCGCAGCAAAAACCAGGATACTGTCCTTTCTGGCATGGGCTTGCCTTTATGAACCAGCTGGCTGGGAAGCTGGTGGGAAAGCCTGTGTACCCCTTCAGAATCAACTTTCGCAGATGGTGTGAGCTGGTCAGTGTTCTCTTGTCAATCTGATCACGAGAAACTTAGTACTCAGAAATAGCACTTGTGTATGGTAAAAGTGTGCTTGAACATTCCCTGTACCCCTGTTACCCATCTCCAATTGCATGGATGTTTGCTGAGCTGTGGTTTAAAAATTCAAAAAGGGAACAGCTGCTTCCTTAAAACAAGTACCTATCTCTGAAAACCCTGTACCTTCCCTGCAGGAATTATCAATACCTTATTGAGAAACGTGGTAGCTTGCACACCCTCACAAAGGAAAGTAGATGCAGATGTGTTATGTGGAAGGGGAACACATTCAGCCTGTCTTCCAGCTGCTTTGGGTGTTTGTTGGAGCTGTTGCTTATAAAGCTGATCTCTAGGTTGTCAGTATTTACTGATTAATCTGATGAGTGCTCTCTTGTCGGGCATCCCTTGGTGTCACTGGTACTTTGTTCACTACTGAGGGAGTGTGTGCAGGGCTAAGGAGTGAGAATAGGCTTCTCCATATTCCAGCCTGCATTTGTAAGCCTTGACAACTGATCTTGTTGCTCAAATATGCCTCCCCATATCAAGGGTGCTAATGAAGAGCACGAGGTCAACATTTGAACTGTACAGAGTGCTCTTGCCTGGAGTTGTGTCAACACTTACGTTTTTCTAAAATCTTCCTACTCCTCAAAAGCAAAGCTTCCATGGAATGTAGACACCTTGGTTTCTGTTTCTAGGATGGTTGTAACCATGGGTTTAGGCAGCTGGATCTCTTCCCTGAGCAAGAGGTGCTGAAATCTTGCTGGTTTCAGGTTAAGGAACTTCATTCATAATGTGTGTCCCATTGCATCATTCCTTCATGATGTGACTGATCCCACACACACTTCTGGGATATTTCTGTTTCCAGTAGGGCAGTCAGAAGGGACTGCAGGACAAGCATTGGTGCACCCCAGTGCAGTGCTGTACCTGCCGAGCTAAATCCTGCTGGAGACACTCCAGGCTTTTCCTTCTCCCCTGTGTGCAGTTTGTTTGATCTGTGTTCCCAGGGACTTGAGGAATTACACTGACCCTCCTTTCTCCTTGGGGCTTCTTCAACCTCACCATCTTCTCTAGTGATGCACACTGATGAAACAGATTGAGTTGATGAGTTTTTACCTTGTTCTGCAGCAAAACATACTATTAACTGTCCTGCTGCTTTGATTGCAGGAATTTGCTAGAACTGCGTGTTACAGACTTTGCAGACCAGCTCTGTTGCCGGAACCTCCACCCTGTGTGAAATTAGCCTTGTTCTTGAATACATTTTCCCTGTCTTGAAATCTGTACAAGGTGTCCTGATGCCCATTTTTGTGAGTTTCTCCTACCCATTACCAAACGTGATGAGCACAAGCATTGATCAGTCTCCCCTCCCAAGAAGTTCTGGGATAGCTGGCTAAATGGGTGTTAATTGCATCTGCAAGTGTGAAGCTCCTGGGGAAACTGAGGGGTCTCCTCCAGAGCAGCTTCTTTAGCACTGAGAGGTGTCAGACTTGTGACCCCCAAGTGTCTTTCCAGCAGCACTTCAGAAAACTGGGTATTTACAACCACGTTTTTGCAACTCATCATGTCTGTAACTTTGCAACTCATCTGGGCTGCTTTTCCATGCTCCCATTCCTGAGCTTGCAGAACTCTGTTCACAGTGGGCAGCTGAGCATTGGCACCTTTCAAACGCCTTATGCCATGAAGTAGTCATGGAATAGGGAAGAAAGCTCTGACTTGTGGATAAGCTAATAATGACTTGTATGGGAAGAGATTTTCAGCCACATTCTTAACCATTTTTAGTCACAGGCCATGCTTTTCCTCACTGCCTGTGTCTGCTGCCTCACCTCTGGAGGATGGTGCTACAGAGATACGATTGCTCTAGCCAGGAGGATACCCATGGAATTGCAGAAGGGAATTTTCCAGTAACCTCTGAAAAAAAAAAGTGCTGCTCTCTGCTGAGTAGGGAGCAATCTCCTTTGATGTTCCAGATGAGTTATGGGAATGGTACCTTGTTCTGTTTTACAAGGGTCTGTTTGGTGGTGCAAGGGATGTTTTGCCAGCAAAGTTTAGCTAGGACTTATGACATGGGTCAGAGCAACACCTCATTAAGAGGCTGCTTGTTTGTGACTGAAGTGAACAGCAAGCTCCAGGAATGTCAGGTACTCCTCATTAGAGGTGAGGGGAAAGTCTTAGGATGGACCATAAGTATTGACTACGTGCACAACTTGTCTGGGAGTTTTGATGCAGTAAAGTCTGTCTCCAAAACCTGAGAGGTGTGTGCTTTTCTGAAAGGAGTATGTTTTCTTAGCCTCTTACCTTTCTGCATACACTTTCTAGATTTTACATACAGCTTTTCATATGGAGCTGCTGCTCATTTTGATGGAGAGGACTGGGGGAACTGAAGTGCCCAACATCTTTCTACCCTTCTTTCCTTCCTTCCTGATCACCCCCAGCACTCCTTGTGCAAACACCATCTCTCCTTTCCTCCTCACCAAGAAGAGCATGAGCTGAATGTACCAGACCCCAGGCCACATACCAGTCTTATTTGTGCTCCTGCACATGCACCAGGCAGCAAGAGCAAGTGGTGCAGGCTGAGTGTTATACCCTGGAGCAGTCTTGCATTTTTGAAATACTTAATACTTTAAAAGTTTACAAGCCTACTTGCAGGTGAAGCGCCCACTGTCAATTATTAACCCACATAGCCAGTACAGTATTACTTGCTCCCTGGTGAGGAGCTGCTCGGCTTTGTCTTTCTGAAAGGGATGGTGTGGAGGAAATGCCATTGGGTTCATTTGCAGGGATTTCCTTTCCTGTTGGCTTGTCTTTCAAAACCAACACTGCCCACAAGTCCAAGAACAGTATGCACTCCAGTCTACCCTGTACTTAGGGGGTTTGTCATGGAATTTCTGTTCCCCTGCTGTCCATGCCCTCCGAAGTGCCTGTGTATACCACCCACAGAGACAGATGGCCTCCCTAAGCTGATGAACAAATTCTGTGGCCAGGTACACACAAAGGTACTTTTATCTTCGAATGCTGTGAAAAAATAAATCCACCCCCTCAACCTTTGCCATCTGTTTCTTGTGGTGAATGATGAAATACAAATATTCTGCAAAGAAGTGAGCTATGTGCCCTTTGGGTGAAAAGATGAGGCTCACTTTTTGTTAAGAGGACAAGGAATTGTGAATTTACAGTTCTCATATAGCACAACAAATAACGTCCAAGAAATATGGAAGCTAATTCCTGTCTACCTTAAAGAAGTAAGGAAAAGCTAATAGGGAGCTGTGTGGTAGTAACAGAATTTTTAAAAACTTTTTATTTATTAATGGCTGTAAATTTGAGGGCAATATTTTCACTTATAACTTGATTCCCCTTCCAGTACATGCTTAAATGAACTCGAGTGCTTAAATTTCTTTTGTTCAGTGTAGGTCAAGTGGGGACAGCAGCTGACAGTGTGGGGAGACCTATTCCCTGGCTGACAGGAAAACAGATTCCTGGCACAGCAGTAAGGACCTTGGCTGTGGTTTGGGAGCTTCAGGCTGCTGACTCTGGCTTGCGCTCCTCAAGTCCTGGTAGAGGGTTATCTGCATCCTTCTGAGGCTGGATTTTTTCTCTCAGCTCAGAACTGCAGGTCATGTCCCTGTGGCCCCAGTGTTGTTCGTAGGGCTGCTGAGTGCTGGTTATGAAATCAGGTGGCTCTTGCTTGTGCAAAGCTTGCCACGGTGCAGCTTTGTGAGGGATGCTGTGCAGGGAAGACTGGGCTGCAATTTGAGAGCTGGTCTCCCTCTGTGCAAAGGTCTGCTAGTGGCTAATGTGGATGCCACCTCTTCAGGCCTGTCTGCGTAGGCTCACAGGAGAGCATTCCCAGGTGTTTTGAGAGGAATCCTAGAACAGGTTAAAGCTCCTCCATTGACACCAAAAACAACCTCATTCAAAGTTTTGACATAGTAATCCTATCCCCTCCCGGGGGTCAAGTAGGAGGTGGTCTCTTTCCGGAGAGAGCAACTGACCAGGCAGCTGTAGGATCAAGACCTGCATGCTGATGTTTCATGGCTGCAGCATCTAAATGCAAAGTCCTATTACAGCACTGGAGTTTTGCTGCCAGTAGAAGCTTTGAACACTTTGTTTCTTTTTTTTCCTTGGAATTAAAGCTGTATTTCTTAGTTTTAACTTAAAAATCACCTTATATCAGCAAGCCCTTCTCCCACCCTACTAGCAAAAAGCCGCACCCTTAGTTACTTCATAACTATTAATGTAGCTTGAAGAATTCCTTGGCTAAAGACTGGCCTTATTTGAAGCATGAACAGGCTTTAAATTATCTTGTGAAAATGCAGACTCTTAGAAACTTCTTGCAATACCTGCCAGTTCCTGCATATATTTTTTTTCTTTGAGACTCAGACTAATCAGAGGCACAGCATGCATGTATGTTGGGAAGAGGAAATGCATTGCTGTCGTGGATTATGCTGCTCCCAGGAACTGGAGATGGTACTCTAGGATCCCATATGTTGCTGGCTTCTGCAGGGCTCCTGGGTGCTTGATCAGGACACAAGCTTGAGCTGGAGGCTGACAGGTGCCCTATAGCTCAGGGGTTGGGGGTGTCTGATATTTCATCCCTTGTGTCTGCACTAAGTGCCTGTCTCAACTCACCCTTGCATGCAGGGTAAGCTCATGATCTTACTGTGTTCAGAAGGTAAAGCGCACCTTGGTATTGTTCTGTTCCCCTGATTTGTTTGAAACTCCCTAAATCCTAAATACAACCTCAAGTGTGTAGAAACTTTTCAAAGAGGTTACACCTCCCTCAGAAATACTCAGTACATCCCTCAATTATATAAATGTTTGATCATAGTTCCACATCACTTCTTAAGCTAATGCTACTGTAGAAAAAATCCTGTCAGCAGCCTGATCCTTCCTCACCCCTCCCAAAGAAATATTGTCTAGTTGCACAGCAATACAGTGGTGGAATTGGAGAACTGGTAATTCATATCTCTATCATCCATGTAGCTTTGCAGTTTGTGTATTTTTCTACCTGGATTATTATATTATAAATTCTGCAGTCTTCTTAACTATCCTTGTGGTTAATCGTTACAAAGGCTTGTGGTGGAAATGAGGGAAAGATGCAGGACAGAATTCTCTCATGGCTCCAGAACAATATTCAACTTGCCGTTGACCAGGACCCCCTTTCTGTGGCACTGCTTTCCAGCATCTCATTCCCCAGTCTGTCCATACAACCAGGATTGCCCCATCCCAGGTACAGAATCTGTCACTGTCCCTTGTTGAACTTCATACGGTTGATAACTGCCCAGCCCTGTAATTTGTCCAGGTCTCTCTGCAGAGCCTCCCTGCCTTCAAGGGCATCAGCTGCTCCTCCCAATTTTGTATCATCTACAAACTTGCTCACTGTCCCTTTCAGTCCTGTGTCCAAGGCATTTATGAAGATGTTGAAGAGCACAGGGCTGAGGATGGAGCCCTGTGGAACACCACAAGTGACGGGTCTCCAGTCTGATGTCACTCCATTCACTGTAACCCTTTGCACGTGACCCAGTTGCTCACCCATCACATGATGTGTTTATCCAGCTGAATGCTGGACATCTTGTCCATTAGGATCCTGTGAGAGAAGGTATCAAAAGCTTTACTGAAATCCTAAAAGATTACACCAACTGGCTTCCCTTGATCAACTAGCTGGGTTACCTTGTCATGAAAGGAAGTGAGGTTTCATAAGCAGGACTTTCCTCTCATGGGGCTGTGCTGGCTGTGAGTGATAACTGTGGTATCATCACACTTTCAAGTGTTTTCAGTACCTCCCAGAATAATCTTCTCCATCACTTTACCTGGCACTGTAGTGACACTGACAGATCTGTAGTATCTGGGATCCTCCTTCTTGCCCTTCTTGAAAATCGGGACAACGACTGCTCAAAAATCATCAAGAGAGACTTTGCAATGACATCAGCCACCTCTTTGAGGAGTATTGCGTGAATCCCGTCATGCCCCAGAGATTCCTGCAGTCTGCAGGAGCCCTCCTTGGTGGGACAGGGCTCTGTCTGCAAAAGTTTTCTCCTCTTCTGAGCTTAAGGAAAGGAGAGCCTCCAGTCCTTGCTTCTCCTCCCCAGTCCATCTGACCTACAGGGGACCAGCCTTGGCCCAAGCATGAGGGATTGGTCTTGAGCACCTCAGGTCACGTTGAAGCTTTGGAGCTGGACATGGTGCACAAATGGATGGCAGCTTACTGCTCTGGACTTGTTTATAGTCATATTTCCCGCTGTGAGACTGGACTCTGTAAATTATTATCTTGAGCCATGGAGGTCCCCTTCCACAGGGCTCATTGGCCTCAGTAATCGGTTCAGCTGTGCAAATGTTAACTGTAAGACTGACTTCAGCAATGTCCCTGACTCTCTCAGATTGGTCATGGGTCTGTGTTGAATTGGGTGTGGACAAATGGATCCCTTTGGACTGCTGGCAGCTGGATGCAACACCCACAGTGCCTGAGGAAGCCAACTTGTCCCTGCTTTGTCAACACCCGTGTCTTTCTGGTGTGCCTGTGTCTACCAGGTGCAGGTTTGTGGGGAAAGCTCAGCAGCAGCTTCTTCCCATCACCTTTGCACTTAAGTTGTCCCCTTTGTGTTCTTCTCTCACTGCTATCCTTCCCAAGCTCCCAGTCTGCTCAAGAGATAAAGAAAACCTTTCACAGCTTTGGCTTTACTTAGCCAATAACTCGTGGTTGCTTGTGGTTTTTTTGCTCATGAATAAGCAAGATAGTATTCTCATTATCTCTCTTGAGGATACCCCACGACTTGGCAAAACCATATCATGGACCATATTGTGGAGGCAAATGCTTGGTGGGGTGCAGTGCACTTCAAAACCCATCTCTGGGCTCTAGCTCCTGGATCCATTAGCTGCTGATCTCCAGGTCCAGTTAAACTACTAGTGACTCCTGAGGGTGCTGGGTTGGGCTTGAGGTGTGGCTGTGTGGCCAGGTGTTGTTTTGGTTCACTGCAGGTGTCTGGGACATGGCAGATACATGGCAGGGCACAGGCAGCTCCTTTGCCTCTCATCTTTGTCTGTATCGCAGCAGACCCTGGAGCAGTGAGATGCTGGTAGCAAGTGTTCTCTTTCTGTTTGATGAGAAGGTAGTGCCTTTGCCTGTTTGAATGTGTTGTATGGCATCAAAGGGAAGTTTGAGAGCTGTTGGGGCATCTGCATGTGGTTGTTGGTGTCTGAGAAATGCAGCCCAGGCTGTGAGTGCCTGAAAGCTGCTGTTGTGTCCTGGCTAATCCATGAGCTATACTATCTGGATTTAATGGTTCTGCCGGGCATCTGCATGGTGAATAAGTGCTTGACAACACCTCCCCACACACTCTGCTCCCCTTGGAGAGGTGGACTTGGCATAAGAGGATGTGGGCAGTGTGCTTTGGAGCCTCCTCTCCTGGCATCTGGCTTCCTCAGCCTTCCAAGGAAGAAGTTCGTTGCAGCACACGTTCAGTCTTTCACAAGCTGCTCTTTCAGATGCAGCTCCTGAAGCTGCTCTTGTTGTGCACTCACCCATCCCCATGGATGGGCTGAGGCAACTGGGGCCAAGTGGCTTTGCCACATGTTAAACTCCCTTTTGGTATTCTGTGAGGGGCTGGAAGGCAGCCTTTCCAGTTACCTAGGCTGACCTGCTGCAATAAAGCCTCCTAGAATTGTACACAGGGAACCTGGCAAGAAGCTTAGTCTCAGCAAGGGATTAAACCTTCCTTTTTTTTCCAAAGAGAGTCCTCTGCCTTCAATAGGAAGCTCCTCTGGTGCTCCAGAACCTCCATTGGTTCTAAAACTCATGTTAGACTTTTACAATTTACTTCATTTTCTGTCTGTTGAATATGATGTTGGAGGTAACAAGTGACCTTAGGATCTTTGTCTCCCTTGGCACTGCATACTATGAAACAAGATGTTCACTGTGTTACTGAAGAAGAGAAATGTGGTGGTGTCACAGCATCTGACCTCAACACAGTGATTGTCCTTTCCTGGCAAATCATATTATTGGACCTTTTGGACCACTCCTTGAATGAGACGATTGTGCTCTCCTCCTCTTCCTCCTCACTGCGTATTACCAATAATGTTTTGGGGTTTTTTCCTAGTCTATTATGCTAGCTGCCATCTTCAGCTGTTGTAAGTGGAAGGAAGGGCTGTGCAGCTGCTGGGAAAGCATTCATCAAATTTTGAGGTTCTACCAATAAAGGTGACTGGGGAAAAGCATTTAGGCTGTGTGCTGGTACCCTAAAGACCAGTTAACTTCCTGAGGTATCAGGCTTGGAAGTTTCTCAGAAGGAGAACTGCAGTAGGAGCATGCCGTTGGGTTTACTGGGGTTTTATAGCTGCTGGCTAAAATGTAGTGCTCTGTACTTCTGTAGCAGCATCTTTTTAGTGCTGGCCTGGGAGTACTTTTATAGGATTCCTCAGGAAGGCTTAAGTAAGTAGCTGGTTTGGGTTGTATGAGGTAAAGGAGTTGGTTTTCCCCCCAACCCCCAAGTTTGGTCATACCCTCTTGTAAAATCCTGGTTTTTAAAAATATTCACAGCTTCTCTTCAAAATTAAAACTTTCAAATGTAACAGCAACTTTAGTAGTAAGCTTGCACGTATCTTTTTCACCTGTACTGGAGGGTTTTGACTAGGCTGCTTTTGAGATTTGAGGAAAACAAACTGAAAACCCAATCTGAAAATGAATTCTACTCCTCTCTCTCTCTCATTCAGAAAATTTACTTGCTGAAATCCCTGCTACATCAGCAGTGAACTATACTGTAGCTCTGCTGGTGTGTTGATTCTGATTTTTGGCCCTGCAAAAGATGAGACTTGTAATGGAATATCTGTTGGAGAGCAACGTGTCTTGGACGGCACAGGGCAGAAAAGTTCTGCTGTTAGAAACTGGGCTGGTGCTCTCCTTAAATTTACAGCAGTCATGTGTTGTTCAGATGTCCAGTCTTGGATATAGATGGAGACACACTTTAAATTCGTGTCCTTTTTTTCCATGATGTTAAAAAAGGCTGTGAGGGGAGAAAAAAGATGGAGATGGGTCACTGCAAAACTGGGGCAAACCTTGTGTGTGTTTGAGTTCCATGTAAATTGCACCATTAATGGATGGATGTTCGCTTTCTTGGGGGCAGCAGCTGTGCTGGCGTCACGGTGACAACCTGCTACTACGACAAGGTTTTCTTCCCTTCCCTGATAAAGGCCTGACCTTGCAAATTCTTTTCCCTGCTTTACCAAATGCCAGAAGTTGGGTATCTAAAACAAACTTGCTGTGTCCTGGTTGCCCGGTGCCTGTTCCAGGGAGGGTGAGGATTGCGCTTGCCTGCCTTAGCCGAGCGGAGATCTCAGTTGTGGTTATCTGACAAGCAAATGTGGTTTTCCTTTTCCTAGGGGCTGCGGTCCTGTTCTCTTGACTGTACCAAACTGAAATGCTCTTGTAGTTATGACGATCAAAAGGCATTTTTCTGCTCTGCTTGTTTGGCCACAGCTGCTGGAGAAGTTCCTTGTCTTGGCATCTCTGCTGAGATCTGACTCGAGTTCTGTTTACTGGAGAGGACAAAACTGTTACCGAGGCATTTGTGCTTCTGCCAGCACTGCAAAGTGCTTCTGCACAGCCTTGGTCTTCTCAGGAGCCTTGCTTCAGGGTGTTGCTTGGGAAGGACAGGGAGTACCAAATCCCTTGTGTCTTGCCAGCTCATGGCCCCTGGTGTGGCAGTGCTGCCCAGTGCTGCCTGTGCTGGCCTCATCTGTAGCTATGACAAGCGGAGCAGGGAGGCAGATCTGCATAGAGGATGGCAGCAATCCCTTCTGTAACCATCTTTAGCAGGGATGTTGGTGTGGGAAGCATTTTGGCTTCAGTTGTCTAGTTCTAGCTTTATTTCTAGGTCTGGTGACTTCACTCTGGGAAAACAGTCCAATATGGTGAAGGATCAGGGACTTGAGCCCTAGCTCTGTGCCCTGGCAAAAGAGTACGAGAAAGGAAAAATATGGAGTTTTCTGGGAGGGAGATGTGATTGTACGGCAAGGGAAGGCAGAGAAGTCCTCTGAGCCTGTTGGGTGTCAGCTGACAGCCCCTCTAGAGAGTACGAAGTGCTGTGGATGAGCAGCTCCAGGAGACCTCAGTATCTCTTGCAGTAGGCAAGCTTGATGCAGTTGTAGGCTGGAGACATCCGGTAAGGCAAAGCTGGCTCTACTTAGAAGGTTGTGCTGTGGAATCTTTTCTTCGCTTTCCTTCGAGGTGCCAGACTTCCCAATTGGCTGTGGCAAGTGTTTTATGTGCCCAGAGACCTTGGCTTGTTTTGATACTGTGTCTGTTAAAAAAATGTTGTTTAGAGGAGAGGAGTCTGTGCTGGGAAACATTTGATTAAATAACCCCAGGCTTCTTCAGCCCTCAATTAACACAGCAGTCATCAAACCTCTGACTATCCCTGTGTATTTTAGGTGTGTGTGGCTCACTATAAACCCTGATGCTGCAAGATCTGCATCCATAGCAAGAATGCTCTGGCAGCAAACAGCTCAGCTCTTTCTAGATGTGTACATAGATCTGTTGCAAAAGTATGAGACACTCCTCTGCCCTCGATGATTCTCGGTGTCTGCTGATGTTTGGTATGGTACCATGACAGGCTACGTTTCTAGCTTAGCAGGAAAGCACAAAACTGCTAAAACCATGTGAGTGACAAGTGCATAGAGGTGTGGCTTCAATTTTTAATCTTTCCTTCTCTCTTTATTTTTTGTTTTTACCAATCCTTTCCTTCCACTTCATAAAACTCAAACCCTTTTCCTAGAAACCACCAGTGTCCAAAGCCAGTATTTTGATGATATAAACAGACTTCTTCCCTTGTGCTTTGCTTCAGTGTTGTACTGACCTGTTTTCCTAGAAATCCACTAAGAAAAGCCAATTTCAGTACTGGTGGTGTTGTGTCACAGAAGGCAAATACAAAGTCAAACTGGCCTCTGAGGTGCGGTGTATGGCAAGACTGCAAATATTCAAATCTTTTGTAGCAGCAAGTACTCAGGCAAAACTGCTCCCGATTTACCCTTTTGAGAGAAAAAAATAGTTGCTACATTTGTGTCACACAGTCCCCTCCTCCACTTCCTTGGATGCCCTGTAAAAGTTAATTCATTACTGTTAGTAAAGGGCTCTGCATTTGTCTGCTGCCAAATGCCACTGAGGTACCCTGTGCTTCTGCTGGGTGTGCTTGTTTGCTTTCCCTCTTGGCAGCATACTGTGACATGGCCTTCAGGGGAGTAAAAATAATAATTAGAAAAAAGCAACCGTCTAACTGCACAAAATGCAAAACAAAGCATAGAGCCTCACTGACACTGGCTGTGAGGAAAACTGTGTTTCCAGCAGGCTGCTGAGTTGTGCAAGAGGTTTTCCTCTCATGCCATAAGTTTTGAATCTAAACTGTTGCATGGAAATTCTTTTTGTGTCCTGAATTTTGTACTCTGCCCATGGCGGGGGTGGAGGGGGGTGGGGTTAGAACTGGATGATCTTTAAGGTCCCTTCCAACCCAAGCCTTTCTGTGATGATTTCTGTGTTTCTGTGATATGCTTTTTCTGCGTTCTGGTAGTTTGCTACAGTGCCTGAAATATACTGGGCTGCCAGACCCTCTCGATGGGACGTGGGAACAATCCTCACTCTGACCTCTTTCATACGGGCGATTAAGTATCGAAACTTTCTGTTCGTTTTTCTTCCTGCCCCTCCCCATTCTTTCAAAGTGCTGAACAAAAGGAAAGCCTCAGCCCAGCTTGCTGAAATGCGGGTGAATGAATGCAGTGACCGACATGGTGCTGAACCCTTCCCGAGACAGTGCTGCGAGGAAAGCTGCCTCTCCAGACGTGGCCTCCAGCAAGGCTGCCAGTTTCCATTCCCGCAGGAGCTGCCGTGTGGGTGGAGAGGCGGCTTCCTGCAGCCGCTTCACCTTGCTCGCAGGGCAGCAGAGAGGGTCTGCCCTGCAATGGGAAGCCCAAAACAGCCTGGATTGCTGCCGGGAGGCAGCAGATTTCCTTGGTGTTTTGCTTTGCTGCTGCTGGCTCCTCGGGATGCTCCCATGCCGGCGGCTGCCCTCCTGCTGGTGTGTGGTGTTGCACAGGAGCGTCGGGTGCCCTTCTGCCGTGCTTGGGGCGCTGTGCCCGGTCGGGGCGGGGGTTCTTGTTGCTTTGCAACTCCCGTGTGGGGCAGGGCTGGCTGTCCTGTGCTGGGCAGGGTGAGGCTTCCCCTTGATGTGGGTGAAGAGGTTGAGCAACACAGCCCAGGAGGCTCTGATTCAGCCTTTTCCTCGCTCTTGCGAATTCTTTTGACCCTTCTAATTTACTTGTCCGCAGCTTCTTTTTTCTTTTCTTTTTTTCCCTGTAACAGAGGATTTGAAGAGTTGTAGCTGTCTTCTTAACCTGCCACACTTAGGATGGACTACATGGGAGATAGAAATGGGCTGGTAGAAATTCAGGAAACTGATATTTAATTGTATTTCTCTTCTCAGAGAGCAGACTCTCTGTGTGACTTGGGTATCTCCTGTGTGGAATTGAGCCTGTACTGGATTTGCATCAGCAATAAATACCTGGGCTTTAATTTTCAGGGCAATGATAGTTGCTTGCTGCAATGTAAAAGCTTTGTTGTGTTTGGCTTTTGAGTGCACATGCCAATGAATTGGTAGGGAAGGGTATTAAATGAGGGGATGGGAGGGATGTTAAGTGGGGAAAGCTGGCATCCTGATGATAATGCTGTCAGTGGGGTCCAGGGAAAATGTGTATGTATGAAAATAAATTACTCTCTGCTGTGATGCATTGTGTTTTGTCCTAACAGAGCCAGTTGGTCAGGGGAGCTCCCAAACACTTCACACTGCTGGGATGGAAGTTCCAATGTTGTTTGAAATTAGTACAGTGTATTAACAGAGAATAACTGTTCATTTTTATCTTCCTGTTTTGAGTTGGTTCTAGTTTTCCAAACATTGCGTTTTATGATGTAACTCTACGGAGTTTTATCTTCCTGGGAAGTGGAGATGGAAAAACTTGATCATATTTGAATGCAGTCAGAAGGTGGAATGTGTGTCGCTGCCACATGATTACTTTTATGAGATTTTGTTTATAGGCTGCAGCAAATTCACAGTAGAAATAAGAAGCGTGGCAGGGAGAAATAAAATTGCTTTCACCTGTTCTGTGTCAGCATCTACGTGTGTCTGGCAGTGGGTCAGTCTGTATTACTTCATCAGAGGAATTTTGTTTCCTTGGTTAACTAGTGGCTCTTTATCACAGATCAGTAGCTGAGTGCATAAATTGAGTTGCTTTTACCAAACTTAAGCTGAGGAAATATGAAGGAGTGGCGCCTGAAAGGTAAAGCTGCTTTAAGATGCTCTAGCTGGATCCAAAAGCCCTCTCCAAACAATCCTAAGGATTTGATTTGCTTCAAAAGCTAAATTCATCCATCTCAAAGGTACACAGCTGATGAAATTATTGGTGATGTACCATAATACTGACTGATGAAGCTACACAGTGAACAAATCTCGGTTTGTTCTTTCTCAGAATCTCTTGAATGAGTTGGCGTCTGCACTAAATTCACTGATCAGTGGGAGTGTCGCAGCCGTAGCATGAGGGTGGTGGTGTGTGTGTGTGTGTTTAAATTACTTGGGTGTGATGCAGAAATTTAATATTAGCACAAAGTATAGGAAAATTTAAATTGCTCTTCTGGGAACACACGTGGAATCTGTCGAAGCACTGAAAACTGAATTTAGGATTTAATTTGTTAATGTCTTACTTTCCCACGTTACCATCCTTGTAATGCTTTTTCCTATGTTGTAACGTGTGAGAATACTTTGTTGCTTTCTTTGGGAGAGGCCTTGTTGGTAAATGTGACCTGTCCAATTAACTGGCAACAAATGTGTTAGCAGTTACCTTTTCATTTTGAACCCACAAAAATTACTTTTAATGTGGATCCTTGTTAAGCTCCAGTTGGGTGAATGGGTGATGTTGGTGATTTGCTGAGAGTGCTGCTGCCAGTCGGGTGCCGCGCTGAAGCACAGAGCCAGAGCACCATGGAGAGAACTGTGTCCTATTCCCGCATTTTTAAACACCAGAGCTCGGGTTTGTTTTGAAATGCTGCCCTGTTTTTTGGTAACAGTGCCTACAGACATCTCTCTCCGTTGTCAAAACGATCGCAAAGGAAGATACCTCTGGGTTGAGCCTTTCCTGCCGCTGGCGCGTGTGTTTGTTTTGCTCCCGTGTGTCATCATTTTATGTAGAGGCATCCCTTCAAAGGGATGGAGGGAGTGTCACTACTCCTCATTCTGTCCCTAGCCAGGGATTTAACAAGCAATACTGAGGTAATCCTGTCTCTGGCAGCCGTACTCCTCAGGCAGCGATCTTATCTTACTGTGAAAGCTGCAGAGATCACTCTCTTGTCAGTGCTGGGATGGAGGAGGTCTGAGGAGCTGCGAGGTGAGGCTGGAAATGACTCAGAGGGAAAAGCATCCATCCTGAGCTGGTCCCTTCATCCAGGCTGGCCACCTACAGCAAAACTCGTGTGGTGTTCTCGTCTGCAGCCTGAGCAAGGTCTCTGCAGCACAGTGATTGTACTGCCGAGGTGCGCCGAGCTCTTGTTCTGTAATTTCCCGTGCTGCAGTCAGCCTAGTGCTTCACTTTGTGCCGCCCTTGTTTAGGGATTTCCTGTCATCCTCCTATTGAGCTGAGGGCAGAGATACTTATCTTGCATCTCAAATTAAATTTCAGGTCCTAGAGAGAGTAATTAATATTCTGCGTATTGCACGGTCCTGTAGGCGTGACAACTCTGTTCCGAATAATATCACTATTCTTCCTTCCTTTATTTTTTTTTTTTTTTTTTATATTTTCTGGAAACAAGAGAGCTTGTTTCACTCTGAGGGGATTTGTCTTATTTTGTTTTTTCTTCTTTCTCCAGCATCCAACGAGCTGCACTGGTGGTTCTGGAAAATTACTACCGAGATTTCACAGTCTACAACCCAGCCTTGTTAACAGCCTCCAAATCCCGAGCAGCCAAGCACATGGCTGGCCTGAAAGTCTACAATGTTGATGGTAGGTGAGGTGAAATGTAGTCTCTAAGACTGGGTGGGATGGGGAAGGGCTGAGTTGGCTTTATGCTTTGTTATGCACACATTCTCACCTTTTCGCTTTGCCAAATCCTTGTCTCTTGCTGGAAATCTTGCTAGTCGTCCTGAGTTTGCCAGTTCCAGATGACTTTAGAGATGTGTTTAGCCCACAGTAAGGCTTTTGTCTTTGCCAGGTGAAATGGCCACGTTTTGGGTCGGGCTTAATTGTCATGTGGCTTGACACTTTTCAGCACCACTGCTTTTTTTAAGCAGCTCCTGCTTTTTGTCACCCTTGGGTCATCTCTTTAGCTGTGATAGTACAATAAACACAACTTTTAACCTAAATGAGTTCCCCAGTCATTTATTGTGCTGCTTCACATGCAGCCTTCAGGAAAGTGAAGGAGCCACGGTATAAGCAGCAGTTGCTGATGAAAGTGATGCTCATCAACCTGCAGCCTCAGCACTAAATGAGCTGTGCCTGGCTTACCCATGGCCATGGAAATTCAAACACAGATAACGATCCCCATTGAGCTTTGCTGTTCTACAAACCGTTTTCAAATTTTGGGGCTTTGGAAAAAATGGATGGATGGATGGATGTGGATGGATATGTGGATGTTCAAAGCAGTGAAAACTGGACTTAATCATTTGACACTCTTACACCCTACCAGTGAAAGCCACGCTTGTTAAGCAGGGTATGCCCAGCAGCCTTTATAGAGGTGCACATTCCTTTGGAAGAGTCAAAGTTAAGTAGCAAAGCTTTTATGGTGAATGATGGCTGAAGTTGTGTGACAAAATGTGGTAAAGGCGCGTCCTGCCCATGAATTTGTTAGTATTGAAAGGCTTTGATAGCTGGGAAGAAGAGACTGAAGGGACTTAGCTGGGTAAGGTGTCTCTGTGCATGGTGTGGAGACTGAAATATGGAGAATATCTGTCATACGGAAAAACATGAGACGTGATTGTTTTGCTTTCAGCAAAGTTTCAGTGCCTTATGGGTGTGGAATGTTTTGTTTTCATTTTCCTTTTTTGGATTGTTTGTTTATTTGGATTTTTTTCATTTTTGTTGAGTTTCAAAGACTTTATCCTAAAGGCTTCTCCAACCTCATGCAGCACCCCTGACTCCATAACATTAACTGAAGGTTTAGATCCTTACAGTGAGGTATTCCCATCCTGACAGAGAAAGGGGGAAGTGAGGGAAGGGGAAGAACAGGTTGCCCATCGTGTGTGCTTTGCTGCCTGGAGTGATGCTCTTGCTTGAGTTGTGTTGGAGACGGGAAGCAAACGGACATGCAAACAGAAATGCTCCATGTTTTTCTAGAGGTGAAATCATTCATTCCAGCTGCTCACTCTCAGCAAGGCCTGGTGTAGGGAAGGTGAGGGCTTCCCGATCCCACAAGTGTCTGCACACATGCAGACCCCAGAGCCTGCCAGGCTGGCTGCAGGGTGTGCCATTCTGATTACTGGCTTGTCTTCTCCTGCACTGCAGTATCTCTTCAGGAGCTGGTGTGCTCTCTTTTCCTGCAGCACCTGCTGGGACAGTGGGACTCCCAAGCTCAGAGGAAAGATTGTCAGTCTGGTAGTGTGAGTGGCTCAGAAGCTGCTAGCTTGTGAGGCTTCTTTAGAAGAGAAGGAACCAGAAGCAAGCTGCAGATATTGCTGGCAGGCCTTTCCAAGTGTCAAGCTTGGAGCCTGCCAAGGCCTGGAAACTCCTGCCTTCTCTTCTGGGGCAGTACTGGTTGCCTGGGCTGTTCTGTGTGCAGTGCTGCTGCCTTTGTGGACATGGAAATCTCAGGCTTAGAGGAATGTCCTTAAGAAGATTCCATCCATCTTACAAAGCAGAGTGTAGTTCTGGCTGCAGCTTACCCTGGCAGCCTGACAGTCTCTTATACCCTTCTTGTAAAAAGACAGTAATGCTATTAAGGCAGCCTAATTTGTTGACAGCTTTTGTATTTGATACTGCAGCAGCTAGGAAAGAAAAACATACTGCTGTAATCTCTCTTATGCAGAAGGGGGAGGTTCACCTTCAAAACCAGGATTTTCATTGCCTGGCATAGTCAATAAGGCAAATTACAGATGTAACCCAAATTTGGGAGCTAGTGTCTCCCTTGAGTCATATCCTCCATTTCAGGGCTGTCAAACAAAGTCTGAAATGTTTAGACTCTTAAGAAGCTATTTGTGTGAGTGCTTGTTCTTCCCAATGCCGAGTTTCAGGCTTCTGTCTTGGAACTTGGTTTGGGCTTTTTAGGAAAAAAATTAAAGAGTTGCCCTTGCTTGAGCAGAACAATTTTGAGCATGCCTGTGCAATTGGTTGGCCTTAACTATTGCCAGTTGAGAGTGTGGGCTTTCAGAGCAGTTTGGCACAAAAGAAGCTCATGGTGGCTTGGAGGCAGTCCTAGACTACCACTTCTCTCTGGGTAGACCCACCTCTGCCCTCTGTCTGGATAGAAGGATTTGTAAACTCTTCTGGGGCAACCTTTTTCCTACCTGAAAAGCCAGAGCTGAGGGCTTCATGGGAGAGTTGCAGAACCTAGTACTGTATTTTAAGGTCACTAGTTAAGGTCTTGTGGTCGACAGCTCTGTGGACTGACTGGGTGTTAAAGCAGATTGCAGCTTCCCTGTTCCTGTGGCTGTGTAGGATCTGTTAACAGCAGCAGAAGCTCTAATGGCAGGTGCTGCTCAGAGTGCCATGAGAAGCTACTACATATGTAGACCCCAGTCTACCCTGTTGTGGGACTGCTGCTCTGACAGCATCTGCCCTTCTGGAAAACCCTGTGCTTTGTCTAAAGGTGACCCTGCTGTCCCCTGCATCCTCTTTCCCCTCCCTGCGAATAACTGTCTGGCGTTTGCCTTTTATTTATTCATCTCCATGTCTCATTATGTTCTTGTGTTTGTCTCTCTCCTCTTTCCAACTTCACACTTTTTGTGCTCTCGTACTGTCTTGATGCTGAAATGTGGTATGTTCCAGCTGCCCTGGCCTTCAAACTGAAAGCCTCTGTAATGGGGGGGTAAGTTGCATCCTTGGCATGTTCACCTCACTCTGCCTTCTTGTATGTTGTGTGAGACCTCCATCCCAACTAACTTCCCTTGTCCACGTGCCAGAACGCCCTCTCTCAGCCTGTGCTGCCTTGCAGGGTTTCTACCAGAGCTCCTGAGGACCGGGGAAGGGTTTATAGCATTGGCTGGGGAGGCTGGAGCCCCAGAGCACATGTGACAGCACCATGGGGTGCCAGACTGTCCCAGCCCCGCCCCTGTGGCACTAACACCGCCTTTGTGCCTGTCCTTGTCCCCGCAGGCCCAGGTAACAACGCGTCGGGGCAGTCCCGGGCCATGATCGCAGCCGCCGCCCGGCGCAGGGACTCCAGTCACAACGAGCTCTACTACGAGGAGGCCGATCACGAGCGCCGCGTGAAGAAACGCCGGGCGAGGTAAAGCCCCCCTGTCCTGGGTGCTGCTACCGGGCTCAGCCACCTGGGGCTTGCCCAGCCTGAGGGTGCCGCCCGACCCACCACAAAGGGCTGGCTGTGGATCTGTCACAGGGAGGAAGCTTGTGAAACCCAGATGCATAAAGGATGGTGACAGCTTGCAATTGGAGTTATCCGAAGAACGTGCATGCAGCTGAGCTCATGTATACGAGGCAGATAAGCTAATGCAATGTTGTGGATTAGGGAACAGTCCAGTCCTTGACAAGTCTGTAGTTACTCACTGTAGGAAATCCCATTATTTTCACCCATGCCCAGGCTTGTCAACTGAAGTAATCCTGGGGCAGGATCAATGGAGTGCTTGGTGTTGCCCATTCATGGATGAGGAGAATATTTGTGTTTGCAGGCTAGTCGAAGGGACAGTTTGGCTGCCTTTCAATGAATTGAGGAGGAAAGACTTGACCATAAGCAGTTACATTTTATTTTGGAACACAGATATGTCTTCTGCCAGTCACGCTTTAGGCTGCAGAGTTGATGCTTTGTTGAGGTGACCTGAGACAGTACCCCTGTTTACTCAGGAGCCTAATTGCAGTCTGTAGTTAACATACCTAACAGTTTGAGGCAAGTTGCTTATGGGCAGGCTCCCCTGAACTGAGCTGTGTTTGGAAGGAATGTGTCATAACTGGAAGGAGCTGGCTTGTTTTGCCTCTTCTTTCGGCAGCTTCTTTCACTGGGAAAGTGCTGGCATTACATCCCCTCCTTGCCTGCTTCAGTCTGACCTATGCTCTATAGCCTCTGTCTTTTAGGCTCTCTTCCAGCCTCGGAGCAATAGGAACTTAAACTTTTTCTTCTGTAAAGTGTGGCATCTTAACTTGGGCACATCTCCTGTGCTTGCTGAGTTTGCTTAGAACAACAACTGCTTAGTCGGAGGGAAACTGTCAGTCACTAGATAAGGCCAGATGTTTCAAGCCAGGAGTTTAAAACTGATTTCTACCCCCACCTCCCTCATGTCAAATTAAACAAAATGGGCAAGGATCAGGGCATCTTAGTGTTCCTCATGTACAGTCTGAATGCAGTATACTATACATCTGCTTATGGTGAGACAGCTGCCCCTTGCTTTAAGATGCATTGGATATTGAGATCATTGTGGACAGTCACTGATGACTTGAGAGGAAATTAAATATGAAACTAGTCCTATCTGAAGGGGCCGGAGAGTTCTGTTGCGTGGCTCTTCCATTACTGTTTTTTCCTCACTAGCTGCATTGTAGCCCCTCACTTGCAAGTTAGCCCAGTACCAAGAAATGAATGTCATAAGACATCTGTTCCCCTTTTATGGCGTGGGCTTGGTGTTTGCTCACCTGTGCCAACACAGGAATGGTTTGCAGAGGACATCTCTAGCTGCAGTGTTAGCAGTGAGGATGGAGGGGTGTTTTCACCCTTGCTGTTCAGTTGGTGTAGGGCAGTCACTGGGCAGCACAAGCTCTGCACCCAGCTGGTGGAAATGGGAGCAGACTGCAGCTCGTGAGCACAGAATGTCTCAGAGCAGGCTGTGTCCTGGGTCGCGCTGGAGTGTGGGCAGCCTCCCTGAGTGCCTGCCTGTCCTGTGCTGTGGTCCTGTGTGCTGGACTGCTGTATTCAGACACGTGTTAAACACAAGGGCAGCTGTGTCTTGTTTCAGTCATGCAGCTGATGTTTATGCTGCGCTGGCACAACCAAGTGCAGAGCTCAGGGCTTTACAGTCTTAATCCTGGTTTATGGCCCTCAGTTGCTGGATGGCTTGGGCAAGGAAGGAAAAGCTGCTGTCTACCCCTCAGACTCTCAGTAGAGAAGATTTTGTGTAAATTGGTTGCAGGCAGTGACTTGATGGCAGACGGGAATCAGAGGCTTGTAAATCCTGACTCCCAGGCTCTGCCTTAACCACAGACCCATCCTCCTTCTTGTTATGACTCTTGCTGCCCTGATTTTCCTTCTGCAGGCTTGTGGTTGCAGTAGAAGAGGCTTTCACTCACATCAAACGCCTCCAGGCAGAGGAACAGCAGAAAGCTCCAGGAGAGATGATGGACCCCCGAGAAGCAGCCCAGGCCATCTTCCCCTCCATGGCAAGAGCTCTGCAGAAGTACCTTCGCACCACCCGCCAGCAGCAGTACCACAGCATGGAGAGCATCTTGCAACACTTGTCCTTCTGCATCACCAACAACATGACACCAAAGGTAATGAATGCTTTCTCTAACACTGCAGCAGGAGGGAAGGAGAAGGGGATTTTGTCAAGGGAGGTGTGTGAAGACTTTCATAGTTGCTCCCTGTGAATTGACCAGTGTGGTGTAGGTTGCATCAGGTCTCAAAGGGAAGTAATATTTCCTCTGCAGCATCTCCAGTCTCTTTTTATCTGAAAGTGCCTATGAGGTATTTGTTCTTGAATCCAGTTCAGCAAAGGGAATACTTAATAAATGTTTGAAAGGGTGACTTTGAGTAACAGGAGTTTTCCCAGCTGGCTTGTGGTAGCAGGATGATACAGGTGGCAACCTGCAAAGGATCTTTTTTGGTTTTCTTCCCCCTCTCTCTTCCTGCATTTTGGACTGCTAATTATTGTCTAAATCTCTTGTCTCTCTGACAGTGTTTCTAATTCTTGAGCTGCTTGATTAAATGTAGTTTGCTGCTTCATGCCCACACTGTGACTGCTGACTTGCAGACACAGGGAGGGACTGAATGATAAGGGAAACAAGTCACACAATTCTCCTCCCACTCTCTACCTTCCCCTCTAAGAACACTCCACAGTCCTAGGGAGGGTTATTCTTGGACATTCACCCAGGATTTACTGCAGTAAGAGCAGAAATGCTGTGAAGAGATGGGGCTTAGCAGTCATCTGGGACTTTGCCCAGGTATCCAAGGGGATTTCTGCAGCCATTAAGACTGCAGAACAACTTTAAAATACAAGCAAGGTCAAATGGCATTTTATGTTCTGTTTTCAGTTTTGCACCCTCAGGCCGAAAACATGGAAACATCTATTTACCAGCTTAGCTTGGCCGGAAGGAGAGCCAGCTATCCTATCTGACTATCTGGGATGGTAGTTTTGGGATGGGTTATGGGACTGGTGAAAGAGAAATGACCTCTGCTCTACTGAACTGCTGCCAGACGGCTGTGCTGATGGCAGAAGTCAGGGCTATAACTTTGCAAACTTGCTGGGATGGACTGACAGAGGATCTCCTGATGTTTGTGTCTGCTCCTGGGTCTGAAAAGCTGGGAGGGACAGGGGAGATGTCTTCTGAAGTGTGAAAGCTGGAACAATTTGCAGCATGGCAAGCCCGTGCTCGTGGAGCTGTATTTGGGGATGGGAAGAGAGCAGGGCGAGTTGTGGGGCTGGTGCTAACGTGTGTCCCGCTCTTGGCAGGCATTCCTGGAGCGTTACCTCAACCCAGGTCCAACCCTCCAGTACGACAGGGATCGCTGGTTCTCCAAGCAGTGGACGCTGGTCAGCGAGGAAGCGGTCACAAGCGGGTTACAAGACGGCATCGTGTTTGTCCTCAAGTGCTTGGACTTCAGCCTTGTTGTTAATGTGAAAAAAATCCCCTTCATCAAGCTCTCAGAAGAGTTCATAGACCCTAAATCTCATAAATTTGTCCTCCGCTTACAGTCTGAGACTTCAGTCTAAGGGATTTTTGAGGGTGGGTTGTTGGGAGATTTTTATTTTTTTTCAATATCGTGCTTTTGGGTTTAATTTCCCCAATGCTGACTGAAACTGGCAGATGATGGACCAGTAATATTTGACCATCTGCACTTTATTTGGAAAGGGGAGGGGGGAGTTGGGATATCTTATCTAGAAAGAAGTATCTTAAGAGGCAACAGGGCGACTTGGCTCAGTTAGCTCAGCCTTGGAGACAGAACAGATTTTTTTCTTTCCAGGCATCCTGTAAATCTCACGCTCTCTTTCTCTGCACGGCTGCAGTGTCAGAGTTGTTGTTGGAGCGCTGCCTTACTCTGCGCACGCCTGTGCCCTTGTATCTCTGCTTTTGCCACCTGTGGCTGCTCCTGAGGGCTCATTGCTCACCTGTCCCTCACAGAAACCTCCTGGCACGGGGTGCCGCAGTCCCTGCTCACTCGGGGAGGGTGGGGGCGTAGGGGACTTCTATTCTTTATTATTCTTCTCCTCCTCTCCGTGTGCCTCTTCTGTCAGGTCAGTTCCAAACCTGCATGGGCATAATGGGATGGTTTCACCCTCTGTGAAGTTGCTTGTCTTGAACTGGATCAGCCCATTTGCAGCTCTTCAATTTTTCATTTTCATAATCAGTGCTAGTTAGTGAAGTTGTTCTTCGTGTCACAGCTCCCCATTATCTCTCCCCTGCTTCCCTCTGTCCTGCTTGTCCACATCTTTCTCAGGCACTCCCAAGGCTTCCTGTTTCTGTCTCCTTCTGTCTGGCTTGCTGAATGTGTTTCTCCAGGCACTGCTGCTTCCTTTTGCACCTGCAAGGGCTGTGTATTTGCACTGGGACAGGGTCAGTAAGTAGCTGGCTCCTCCTCAGATAAATCACAGACCCTCCCTACGTCTGACAGCCTCTTTGAGGGGAAGGGGGTGCAGTCAGGAATGTGCTCCTCCCTCTCTAGCCAGCTTCAAGTGTGTCTGGAGAAAAGACGGGCAAAAACACTTCCCTCCTTCAGGAGAGGAGCCAGGGAAAGGCTGACCTCTGCCCCATTCACTTGCTTTGGAGAACTGTTGTGCTCTGGAAAGACTGCAGTGAGTCCTTCCCACTGTACGCCTTCAACTGTAGCTAAGAAATACCAAACAATGCCTGAATGTTGAAAATCTGCCTGCTTTTCTTGGCCTTGCTGTACTGTGGGAGTTTCTGCTCAGTGCTGGGATCTGCTTCTGAGAGATGCAGTTTTGTTTGTGAGGCTGCTTTTGCCCACGAGTGCAGCTTTCATGTGTGAATTTAGTCACTTGAGCTTGGAAGGTTTGTTTTTAATGGTGAGCCTAAATCGATGTCTGAAGTCTGATTGCCAGCACAAAGCATGGAGTGACTGGAGCCAGCTGCAAGGCTGGCAGCGACCTCAAGGTCCCTGGAGATCCATATGAATGTAAATGATCAATTCATTCTGTTCAGTCTTTTGCCATGCAAATATCCCTTATGGGCGGGATCTGGCCTGCCCTCCATATGGATGTCTTAAGGAAGAAGGCCCTGGTTCCAGCGGTGTGTAACTCAGTGCCTTTCACTGCCAGCCTGCAGTCTTCTGAGGAGGGCTGTGACAGCCCCTCCTGTCCCTTTTGGCCTTTCCCAGCCCTTCCCATGGCAGGTGTGGCCTGGCTGGTGCCCACCACAAGTGGGAGGGAGCAGCCACCTTAAACAGGGATGCTGGGGACAGGGCAGGAAGGTCCATCCTCTTCCAGCTTCAGCAGCAGTGGAGATGCATGTCCAGCAGCACCTGTGGATAGTCCTCTTGGGATCAAAGGAGCACCCTGGTCAGTGAGGGTCCAAAGTGATGATTCCCCATCCATGTGACACCTGCAGTTTCCTGCTCCTTTCTTACAAGTGCGTAGTAGTCTCCTGGATCCTTTTTAGTCCATGTAATGTGCCAGACATAGTTGTAAAGAAACTGGATGGCATGGCACATGATGGGATTATGCCCTTTGCCCTTAAAGGATGGGATGTAGGTAGTGTTTTCCCTTCTCTAAACTAGTGTTTGGGTTTTTTGACAGATCAGGCTTTCTGGTAGTCTGTATGGGGACTCCTTTATTGACTGTGGCCTTCGCAGTGTTTTACTTTGAAAAAATAGGTTGGTTTATTCCTTTAAAAGAAAAAAAAAAAAAAAGGAGAACATACAGTATCTTACACTTGGCTCTCCTGAAGATACCTGCACCTGGCTTTTATGATGTGCATAACCAGCAGGGTGGGAGAGACTGAGAGTAGCTTGGGAGACTGTGGAGCACTTAATACCTGTGTGGAGGCTACTGCCTGTGGGTGAGTTGGCTCATTTCTGTGAAGCCAGAACAAGAACCACCTTGCCGGGGGCTTGGGTGTGCCATGTATGTGAGAGCACCTTGTCACAGGCACATCTGCAAAACTTCTTTACTTTCCCAGGATTTCCTTTCCCTTTCCTTTTCCCTGCCCCATGAGGAGGGGTTGTCTGACAGTATCTGCTCAGGAAACTCATGTCTTAATTTTGTTAAATCCTTTAACACATGGAGAACCAGACGGAAGCAGCGTGTGCTCAATCTGGGTCTGCTTCTTCATCTTTGTGCTGTGGTTGAACACTGCCTCTTCTGCCTGCTGCCAAAAAGGACACTGTCAACAGGGGCCCAACTCCTCCATTAAATGCTCTTCCCTGTATCAGCACCATGAATGCTTTGCCTGATGAAATCTGAAGGAGAGGACTCTCTCAAATGGTTTCGTTAGAGATGCAGCCTGCTTAGAGGTGAGGACAGACTGAAAGGGGAATCATGATTCCTGGATATTCCCTGTTCTGGTATTTTTAGTGACATTTTTCAGGGTCTCTCTTGCTTCCCTTCTCCATGCAAAATCAGGGGACCACTGTCATACCTACCTCACTGGGGTGTTGTGAGGCTAAACTCAACTTGCTTTCAAGTGCTTTGAGATCCACAGTTGGATCTGTGGCATCTGTAGGAATTCAAACTCTATAAGAAATACTGAGCAGTGAATCCAGACTGGTTTGTTTAACTCTGGTTATGGCCAGCTAATGAGTAAGAATGGAGTCATAGGGAATGAAGCTCTGATCCAATTCCTGCAGCCCTTGCTTCTGCCAAGCTTGCCAAGAGCTGAGCATAAATACAACTTGTAGAGTTTGCCAGCCAAGTGCAGGCTGTTCCTCCAAATGCCTCTCCTATCCTGCACTGTCTCCTTGCACATATTTTCCTTCCTCTCTCCCAGTCTGGATGTTTATACCTGGTTGGGAATTGTGGGGGTTTTATTAGAATTTAAGTAGTCTTTTAAGACAGCCCTGTTGGTGATGGAGTGGTCAGTGTCCCCCTTGGAGATGATCCTTGCACTGGACGTCCTTCACTGGAAGCTGAACCATTTGATAGGGTGCTGTGCTGCCCAGCCAGGAGTGGTGCTGCCCCACTCCTCTCTTCCATGCTGGCATGTTTCGTGTAACTCAAGTATGCTGCTCAGATACTTTAAAGGCTTTGCGTTTTTTGCTCTCAGATTTGTTGCAGCCTAAATCCAAAGCCATGCTGAGGTCTTGCAAAACCAGATGCAGTTGAGACTTTCAAGTGTTCTGGAGCAGATGGAAGTGGCTGTGGGTTTCCATGAAGGCTGGTTTTCTCTTTCATGGCTATAAAGTGAAAGGTTTGGATTTCTTGCAGCTTCCAGGAGTGTAGGGGCAGATACTACTTTTAACACTTTGCCAGCCCTCTAACTGGGCATGGGCAGATGTTGTCACATCTCTTAGCCTCTCACTGCCATGTGGCTTCAGCCATGGGTGCAGACTCTGTGAGGCTGCCCTGGGTTTCAGTGTCCTTTCCCACACCTGGAAGCTGAGCAGGCAGCACTCTTGGAAGTGTCAGCATTGTAGCACTCCCCTCCATAGCGTATCTGCAGTGCTGAGGCTGCAGTTGGAAGCTTGGAGGCAATGCACAGTAAGGCTCAAGTTTGGAGGAGATTTGAACAAATCCCAACCCTTATGAAGCCTCCAGACCTTTTCCTTTGGGATGGGGCTCTCTGTGCAATGCCTGTTGCCGAGTATGCCAAAAGCTGTAGAGAAGGAATGTCTGGAGCTGGTCCTGCCCCACATAAGTAGCTTTGAAAGGTCTTATTTGAAATGTGCTCACTTCAGCGCTTGCTGCTGAAGAAACTGAAAAGACCCATAACTTGCTAAACATGGAAACCTATTCAAGCCAATTTCATCTTGCTCACCAAAACTTGTAATGCTGCCCTTTTCAAAGGTAAAACAAAAGTCTTGCAGTCTTCTGCAACAATGCTGTAGTCTGGTCCCAAGCTGGCTTCTCACTTGGGCTCAGTGCTGCCCAGCAGTGTGAGAGCTGCTCATGAGGTGTGTGTGCAGGTGTTTTCTCATTCAGCTTGTGTGTGTGTTTGTGCTTTTCCCCCCCTCTAGGTGTGCACATTAAATGTGTTTAAAGCCTCAAGCCAGACTTGGTGGCTCAGTGTTTCAGCTGTTGTTAAAAAGGAAGTGCTCTTGGAATTGAGCTGGTTTTAGAAAACAAACAAAACAAGAAAAAGGAAACCCCCTCAAATTTCTGTTCTGAAAGAGATGACTTTGGGCCATGATGTCTCCTAAAGGAGTGTGCATCCTCCTGCCTTCAGGCTGCTGTCTCCCATCGATAGTGACCAAAAGTTGCTGTATCTGACACCTGTGAGCGCTGTGGATTGCTTTGGACCGGTCCCCAGCCGGGTCCCCACCATGCCAGCGGTACAGCTGGCGTTACCCGCCCCTCTGCATCCCTCCAACAGACTGCATTTCTTATCCCTGGAGCACACGGCGCCCTGTGGGCAGCAGGCAGCCGGCCCTGCCCTGGGTGTGCTTTGCCCAGGGAGGGAGGGGATCCTTCCTTCCCTCTGGCTGCTCCACCTCTCACCAGCGCTGATGATGCTTGGGGGTATCTCCTGTGTGCACAGTGGGGAGATGCTGTGGCCACTACCTGAACAGGCATAACTGTGAAGGAATCTTACACTCTTCTGTGCCTGTTTCTTTGATTCAGCATTATTGTGTCTTGGGGAAGGGGGTGGGAGCAAAATGCCCTTCCCCCACCCTCCTTTATCACTGTGTAATACTTTTTCTACACACACTGTGTATAGTAAGAAGGGTTTTGCCAAGTTTTTCTAATTAATAGACACTAACCAGCATTTCTTTCTTTTTTCTCTTCTTTACACATGTGACTTTAACTGCAGTGGTACATGGTCTTTCTGTTCTTTTCTAATCGTGAACTTAAGTAAGCAAATTCCTGGCGTCTGTGACTTTAATGCACTGTGGGTTTAGCCTTGTAAATTGTTCTGTTCCAAGCTGGGTTCTCTTAAGTTATAGCTGGATGGGGTTTTGTTGTTTTTTTAAACTGAAACATAAAACCGTTTTACACTTTGCATATTTTGTACAGTAAAATTCTGGAAATAAACTGAAACCAGATTTGATTGTCCCACTCCTTTCTCTTATCCTTTCAGACAAAAAAGCTGTTCTGGTCTTCAAGCATTCCTTAGCTGTGGGCAGGAGGGGCCCTGCAAACATGTGGTTTAGCTTTTTTGAGGTTGACTTTTTTGTCACCCTCATTCTAGGCCTTTCTGGTCTGCCCTGCCACCGTAAAATGCAAACTCATTTATCACTTCTGAAAGAAGACTGGTAGGTGACTGCTTTAAACACCTGAAATCTCAAATGATGGGGAGCAAATGCAGCTGGGGAAGTGGGGTGGGAGAGCATGACTGGAGTGGGAACAGGTTTTTCTGCCTCCCGTGTTCTCACAGTTTGCACACAAATTATGAAGTGCAGGATTCACTGCTGAGTTCCTTATTTGGCTCTGGTGGGGAGGAGGAGTGGTGAGAGGCAGAAAAGCCAGTGCTCCTTGTTTGTTTGAATGCAAGTCTGTGCTCTAAAAAAAGGTGCAGGGATCTCACCTGAACAGCATCTCTGGGTGTGGCTTTCTCCACCATCAGTTTCCAGCATGCCAAGAACTCAGAATGATCAAGCAGCTGTGCCCAGGGAAATGTGGGAGCAGCTTTTTTGTCTAGATGTTCTTTGGTGCCCACTCTTCAGGCAAGCCCAGCCCAGCAGGTCTTCTTGGTGGCTTCAGCTGATGGAAAAATCCACAGGATGCTGTTCTTCAGTGAAAAAGAGTGCAGCAGTTGTGGAGATAAGCAGCACAGACATAAATGCCTGCGGAGAGAAGCAGCCACATGGGTAGATCTCTGCCTTTGGGGAGACAGATCTGTTTAGGCTGGAGAGAGCTGAACTAAGGCCTAGGAGGAAGCAGGAAGGGTGGGATGGGCATGTGCTCTGTTCTGCCTCCTGCCCTCCCTTGATCTCTGCTTTTGATCTGTCCCCCTCATCCTGCTGGTGCTTTGGCACTGCCCAGCCCTGCACTGTTTGCAGGTCAGCTCCCAGAGATGGCCGGGGAAAGGAAAGAGCACTGCTGCTGCCCTGCAGAGCCTGAAATGGGGGTGCAGCCATTGCTGGTCTCCTCCTGCCCCTCAGAGGAAGACCTGACTGGTCGGACTGGAGCTGTGGAGGTAGAGGCTCTGTGGGAGTCGGCCACAGGTGTGTCATGGGAAGGTGTAAGTAGCAGGAATTTGGCATAAACAAGATACTGGGCTTGTCAGCCTCGTTCCAGGCTCTTAGCCTCAAGAGTTGTGTCTTTGCATGTGAGTTCAGCACACTCTGTTTCATTTCTGGGATAGTCCTGATACTAAATCAACACCTGACTGCTGCCAGTTGTGGTGCTTTATGTCCTGCTGTGGGCTGTGGAAGCTAATGGAAGGAGAACAGGCTTTGCTAGAGGGACTGGTTCCCTTGGCCTTCACCCAGAGCTCAGATATCTGAATCATAAAGGGCTGTGGTATGTAGCTCAGCAGAAATTAGAGCTGAGGGAGCTGATCTGGTTTGGCCAAGGCTTTTCACTGAAGTTGCACAGACCTTTGAGGTATGTTGGAGCCTCAGGTGCAACATTGGGTTAAGTATTACTGACCCAAACCTCTGATAGAAAGGGGATGGAGGCTTTTCCTGGAAAAATCCTGCGACTTGGAGGGACCTGGCGCCCTGAACCAGAGGTAAGCACAGTTTGCCTGAGGGACATGCTGGACTTGAGGAGACACCTCTCCTGCAGTGCCCTTCTTGACCATATGGGCCTAAGACTCTGGCTGCCCTGAGACAACACAGCAACAACCACTGCTGTGGGTATTTGGTGGCAGAGCTGTGGCTTAATTCATATGAAGATTGATTGGCCCTGGTAGGTGATAGGACCAGGCCTCACAACTGTGGACACTGAGAAAACATCAGCTGTGGAGAATGAAGTGGGAATCCGTGGGACAAAGGGGCCACATGCAGTCAGGGCATAAGAAACGGGGTAACAAAGGGAATTGTCACTTTCAGCAACTGGCTCCAGTGCCTCGCTTGAAGCACTAGCAGCACCTCACCATGTGATATTGTTAGCTAAATTAATAGTTCAGTGAGACATCTGGCTGTGGAGTTTGGTGGGGCTTCAAACCCCAAAACATTTCCTGGTGCAATAAACTGGTTCTGCTGTCTCAGGCCCACGTCTCAACTCCTGAGAAGTACATGAGGGGTTGAACTCAAGGAGTCCTGGAGCTCGGGGTAGATGCAAGGGAAGGGGATCTCTCAGCAGGACATGGTGTCTCACAACAGTGTGCAGGAAGGGAAGGTGTCTTGGGAGTTGGCCAAGCAGAGTGCTTTGATTTGTCTTTCAGCAGCACTCCTGAGTTTATGTTGGATTGGGAAGGGGATGGGTTTAGGTTACAGTCCTTTCCGGTACTGACAGATAATCCACTGGAGTAAGGGCATCCATTCCCTTTTCACGTGTGCATCCATGGACTGCTGGGCCAGGAGGTGCTGGGAGGAGAGAGAGTACTGAGCACAAGGCATATGCAGCAGTAGGGGGTGGTGTAGTGGGGTGAAGGCATATGCATAAATCATTAGCTGTGGACAAGGTTACCCGACGTGCTTTGAAAAGCTGTAACAAGTTTTGCAGCCCTGCTGTGAGCCTGTGTGCTAGTTTATGCTGACATGTTGTTAGGAAAATGGGGAGTACCTCAAACAGGAAAAAAAGCTGTTTTCCTGTTTGTCCCCGTCTCCCTGTTCCTCTCCATAATGAACTTGTGAAAGGTGGGTTGTTTGGGTTTTTCGCCCCCTCGACCAGTGCTCACATCATAGTTTGTGAAACTGCCAGCTTTCTCCAAAGCCCTGAGCTGATCTTCCCTTCCTCCAAAATCTGGGGACCTGAATGAAAGACTTGAGGCTTACTCTGGTTCTAGCAGTTAATGTGAACAACCTGGGGACCGCCGGAGCCCTCCCCCAGTGGCACTGCAGCTTGTTGGCCTCCTGAGGCCTGTGGGTGCTGCAGGGACCACACAGCCAGGACAGAGGGAACAACCAGTCTTTGGGCTCTGCATGGGCACACTAAATACGACTTGAAGGAGGAAGATAACTTTTACCTTGTGGGTGTGCATTGGAGGTAGCTCAATGCATCCACCTTGCTTATGTATAAAAATACGGAGCAAGTAGCTGAGCCTCAAGAGAGACAGTAACACAAGGCAATGTGAAGTCAGTGGAAGAGATTAGGGTGTGGGTTTTCCCTCCAGCATCCTCAGGAACATGAAGGGACAGAGATTTAAAAAAATGGAGACACCACAAATTGCTCTAGGCATGAAGTTACTATGTAAATTGAAACATTTTAAGTCTCTCCCAAAGGCAAAAATCAAGCTTACAAATGCTTAAACATCCAGTCTTGGTTGTCTTTCTTTTTTTCTTTTTTTTTTTTTTCTTATTATTTAAAAAGGTAGAACAAATGAAAAATGGACACAAGGGGAGAAGGGAGATATGTTTGACAAAACACATTTGATTCAGCCTCTTTGAAAGTTTTAAGAGACATCCAGAATGCTATGGCTCTGTGGACTTCTCTTCAGCTGCTGTGAAGTCAGATGCTGTGGGCATACTTTAAAAGAAGGAACAAGAAGGAGCTGATTATATCTGGGCCACAGATGTGAAACAGATCTGTGAACCTTTTAGCTTCTATTTTGTAAAAGCCCATTCCTGAGTACTCATAATACCAGATCCTACAGTTGATTATAATTTTGCTCTGTAAGTGGTTGTGAGAAACTGGTTTAGTAATTCAGTAACTAGAGTGTGGGAAGCTGTGCAAATTCCTTCAGCAACTTCGTTTTGTGGGGACTAAAATGTTCCTCAAACATTTAGCTACTTTTGTTGTTCAATAACCTCTCTCTTTGTCACTAGCAGGAGCAAGACTTTGAATGTTGAATTGAATTTTAAAGCAAAAATCAAAATCTGACAACAGGCAAATTTCAGGGCTGCTCTCTGGTCAAGCATCACTTTATTTTTCACCTGTGTTACTGAGGGAGGGACCTCATTCAAGCTGGGCTTTCTCCAAATGCAAAAGCAGATGCGGCTGCCCATGGCTATTTAAATGATTTACCACCCACGGCTGAGGGAGGGCTCAGTCAGGACAGTCACTGGTGGTCTCTGGCAGGGAGGTGGCTCTCTGGCTGCTGTTGTATGTGGGATACCCCTTCCAGCAAACTCAGCTCGTTTAACCTTCAAGGCTTATTTCTTGTATGTGAAGCCAGGACACTTGTCTTCTGCTCACGTGGTGTGGTGGTGTCATTCCTGGTGGCACTGGGTGTTACTGGTCTCTTCCCACAGTGACTGCAGTCAGGGCTTGGTTGCAGGGTGGTGGTTCCTCATCTAGATTCAAGGACAGTGGGAAAAGAGGTCCACCAGAAAATTCTGCTACTTCTGCCCAGGTTGACGAAATGGCTTTTCCTTGAGCACATCCCACCTATCCCCCTCAAAACAAAATGTTGTCCCTCCTCATGTTCACAGCTATGGGGATCCAGCTCAGCCAGTTCGTGGCAGTGGTATGAGGGAGGTTGCTGTCTCCCTGGGCTGGGGAAGGGCCAGAAGGGGCAGGGAAGGGCTCTGTCCTTCAGTGACCCTCAGTACCATATGCTGTGGGGGTGGGTTGAGAAGAAGAGGAAGATGGGCTACATAGGAATGGAGAGAGAAAATAAATTTGGGGAGTCAGTGAGCGTCAGAAGAGTAGTAAGTCAAGAGGCATGAAAGGAAGGTGAAAAAGCTGTTTTCTTGTTTTCCATAGCATTAGGCACCATGCCCTTTGAGTGCTTTGCTGATCCCCTTTATCACAGGGGCTTGGCAAGAGAAAGCGCAAGGAGGGAGCGAGGCACCGGAAGGATCTTTGCTTCCACCCCAAAGGCGGTTTGTAATCTAATTCCTGAAATGGGTCTTCAAGCTGCAAGGAAGCTCTGTAGCTTTTTTTTTTTTCCCCTTTAAATAGCTTAGCACCTTTTAAACCTGCCAGAGTGTTCTGGGAGCTGGGCCAAGACCCTGCCCTGGACCCTGTCCCATGGTCCCCATTGTCATTAGATGTCATCTTCTGCCAAAGAGGTGTGAGAGTCATCCCACTGCTGTGCCCCAGGGGTACTGACCATCCAAGGGCTGCTTTGCTAGAGGTCAGTGGTACAAGGAGTGGGGAGAAGGCAGGAGATGCTGCAGTGCAGTGGGTTGACCCAGAGTCTTGGGTCTCAGGTAGGACACAGTCCTGCTGTCACAGCCTCATTACTGAGGTCAATTATCCTTCCTGCTGTGCTCTGCTGTTTCCAGTTTGTAGCAGCTGGTCTTGAACTGCAGGGCATGGAGGTACCTGGGGTGTGAAAGCAGCCAGGAGGCAGAGAGCTTTGCCTCAGTGAGCTTTGGCTCAGGTGCTTCTTGCTTGTTTGTCCATTCCTCCTCTTCAGCCCCCTAAGTCCAGGCATCAGTGTGCAACTGGCTGTGTGTGTTTGGCTTCCTCAAAGCCAAAGCTTTGCTGCAGTGGAGAGGAATCCAGATGCAATCTTGGCCTCTTTTCACAAGACTGCAACTCAGTGGCAGTTGGGAAGTGATACCTTCCTGTCTTAATTATTTTCCTGGGAACAAAAGGTGATTCTCTCTGTTTGGTCTCTGTAATGAATCAATCATTTCTTTAGGTATGATCTGCAGACAGACATGGAGAAGCAGCCGGTGTCCTCAGCTCTGTGTTCATGTTGGTGTCTGGCTGAGCAGCTTCATTCTGGGATGGGAAGCAGCTGAGATCTCTGGTTTCACTATGGGGCCGTTCCTTTCCCAAGGGAGACAGGAGACTCAACACTCCTCAGAAACATCACAAAAACTGCTGACCCTGAAAACATGGAGTAGTCTGCAATTTCCAGAGTGCCTCCCTTGTCCTTTCCCCCTGCAGCTGTTTCCCAAATGGTTGATATAAACTCAGAGCACTTTTGGGTTCACAGAGCCTCTACATCAGCTACTGTTAGAAAGGCAGAAACTTCCTCCTCCATGCTGTAGTATGAGAGCTGCAGTGTGCTGCTCCTGATGGGTTTCCTTCTCCCTTGATTGCTGCCCACGAGCAGCACAGGGTGGGCTGTGGTGCAGCTCCCCAAACAGAGCCTTCGGCGGTGCCCTCCAGCCCTGTGTCTGGGGCTGGGAGGAGGTGCTGCATAACTTAGTGTTCTTGCCACGTATCACGTGTTAGGAGAGTCCTCACTGTCACTGGAGACAGATAAGATCAGGTTTTGGAGTACTTTGGGTATTAACTTGACAGTTGTGGGTTAATGGTCAGACTTAATGATCTTGGGGGTCTTTTCCAACCAAAATGATTGGATGATTCTATGAAGAAACTGATAGCCTGAAGCACTCGTGGTTGGATGAGGGCAAAATACAATTCATGTTTTTATCTGTATAAAGACCTGTTTAATACGTCTAGTTAACATGCTGGAGCAAAAGAACTCTTTGTGAAGAGAGACATGCTTATGAAGCACTCAGTGCTGCCCACATATACAAATTTATATTTTCTTAATAAAGGGTTTTTTTGCAGGTTCCTCATCCAAATGTGCTGACCTTTTTTTCTCAGTGTATAGTGGGCAGGGTTAGGCTGACTTTGCTCCTCAGGGCAGCCAGTGACTTTCAAATGCCAGTTGTTCCTACTTGTGACAGAGGAGCCCAGGAACACCATCACCCCCATACCAGTGTCTTACCAGTCCCTGCAAGGAAAACACTCAAATTCAAGCTGCCCTCTCCTTCACAAGGGGCATTGCATCATTCGGCTGTTTGGTCATTAGGATCTTGGGGCAGACGAGGTGTTATGGGTAAATGGGAAAGGCTTTGCTGCCCACACATCCTCATTGCTGCAATCCTTCCTCTGTGGCAATGCTTTCCTAACTTTTTATGTGATTGTCCTAAAAGCTGACTATAAACAGTTCCTGTTTGTGGGCAAAGAGAATGATGAGAACTATAATGGCAGACTGAGGGAAGAGAAAAAGGGCAGCCCCATCCCTAGCACCATGAAGGAGTGGCAGCTCTCTCTTGCATAACTCAAGGGAAACTTTCCATAAACCACTGGCACAGCTCCCCAGTATGAGTTCAGCCTCTACACTTCTGTATTATTTACTTCTTTTTCCCCTAGAGGTCTGTTGCTTTGAAGTGTTTAAGTGCCTGTGAAACACCTGTGCACTTGAAAATGTCCCTGGTGCTGGTTGCAGGGTCTGCCTGCTCTGCCCGGGTGCTCTGTGCCTCCTAGAGCATCTAGAGTGGGGCACATCAGAACAGAGGGGCATCCACAGTGGGAGAGGAGCATGCAGAAAGCACCCAGACACTCGGCACGTCTGAAGATTGTGCCAGTTAGGAAAGGCAGCAGAGGAACTTTTCATTATTCTTTGGAATATGTTTGGAGTGACTGATGTGGAGGCACATGGCCAGTGCAGGCTGTTACCTTATGCAGGGTGAAACTGTGCATGTTTTGCTCCTGGGAACAGCCCAAAGGTAAAGATAAGCTGGTTCTTTTCTCAGGTCAGTAGCTGTCCCTTAATCACAGGCCAGGAGACTACCAGAGGGCTGCTTCTGCCTCTTCTTGCTCCTTACCAGTGCAGGTGAGTGAGACCTTGAGTCCTGCTTGCTTCCTCTCTCAGCTGGGGTCCTCCAGCAAACCTCTTGAGGAAAAAGCAGAAGGATAGTGCTGGGCACCCTGTCAGCCAGCAGAGAGTGGGGTGTGAGTGAAAGAGAAAAGGAGACCTCCGTGCTGAGAAAACTCTGAATTTCAAGACTTTTGAAAGTTGTTCATCACCCCAGAGCAACCAGGTGAATGTTCTCCCCAAACAAGCTTGGTTCATCTTCCAGGCAGTAATAAGGAAGCACGGAAGAGCAAATGGTTGATGTGGGGGCTTTGCTGCCTTGTCTGTTCTTCTAACAGGCTGTATCAGAAAAGTACATGTTGAGGGTTCAATGCTCAACAAGGAGTTAACTTGGTCTAAAGTCATTTGCCATGTTACCACAGTATTCATTCATGTGCATAGAGAGATATCCAGCTATGTGTTTTTCCATACTGGCATTTTCCACCAAGCGGATATGGCACACATGGGAAAATATCAATACCTCGGCTTTTTTATACCAGTAGTTTCAAACTTCTATTTCAGCTAATGTAGAGAGAAAGAGTCAAAGAAACTGATGAACAGGTAGGAAAAAAAAAAATCTATAAAATCTTGCTTTGCAGTTTGTCTGATAAAGGAAATATATAGTGTGTAAACCTTGTTTCTCATCAGGCTGATTCACATTTGTGTAACTCTGATTCTTCTGTCCCTCTCACTGTTATTTCCCATTACATCACATACCTCTGTCCTAAGCCACTATAAGGATGGTCAGAAATACGGTTTTTGTTTGTAGTAAGAGAGGAGATGTGTACACTACCTATGCTAGCAACTCTGAACAACTGGAGAAGAACATCTTTATAGATGTATTTATAAAGATAAAACCATCTCTGAACTCCCCATTCGTTGCACTCTTGCCAAACCTAAGAAGCTAAGACAATTGAAATCTGCCAGCATGGGGAAGCAGGGAGACCTAAAGCTGCCACAGTGACATGGCTGCACATGGATGATGCTGCACTGGCCATGGTATGGACTCTTGGCTTTGTGAGTGACCTGCTTGACCCCACAGGCTGGTAGTCCGAGCTCCTTCTCAGCCTGCAGTCAAAAAAGGCTTCTCACATGGGACACCTGAGTCTCTAAGCAGGGAGTAACTGTTCAACTAAATACCCAAAAGCCAAACAGCTTGAATCTGTCTGCTGCTCACTCCCCAACGCACCTCATCCACTATCTAGTATGTTTGGATGGATGTGTTCCCTCCCAACATCTTGGTCATGGGAAAAGATGCTACACAGGCTTTGGGTGAAGAGTCAGCAAAAGCTGGAAAGTCATGGGGAATAGGAGTGCTTCAGGGTGGGCCCCTACGGATGTTTCCATTGACTTGGCTCAGTGCCATGAACTTCAAGCTCAGTAGTTTGGACTCACATTGGGCTCAGAGGTGGATCAGCCTGTCCAGCAGTCCAGGAACTCACGGGCTTTGTGCTTCATATCAGGCCCCCTGCACTGACTCCAGCTGTGGCCTGAGCTTTCAAGAAGAAAGAGGTTCAAACAGGGGACCCAGTGTTTGGTTTTGCATTGCACTGCCAGACAAGAATATCCTGTTGTTATGTGGAATTACTGAAAACTTTAATAGCATCCCTAAAACCTCCCTCCCCTCCCAAAGCGTTTTTCTGGCTCTTAGCATGTTAGGGAGTAGCTACAGACTCCCACAGCAGAACTTGCAGGATTGAGTGGTCTTGGCAGAGTAGCTGCAAAGGGCATTGTGTTTAATAAAAGGGCTAAACTTTACAGTTAGGGTTTTGCCTATGTCTTGAAGTGAGATTTGGTCTTTGGATGTTAAGTGCTGGGCTGATGAACACAGAAAATACAAACCGGCTCCCTGCGTCCCTCTGGCAGCAAGCAGGCAGGCACTTTTCTCCTGCCCTGGGACACTGGGGGCAGATTCCCTGCAGATTCCTACTGTCCTTACTAAGGAGGCATGATTTGCAGCGGTGCTGGGTGCCCGCAGGTGCTGCCCTCCGCAGGGCAGTCCTGGTGGCTCAGCACCGCTGGGAATCAGGCGAGGGGGTCCCGGCAAGGGCAAGGGCAGGGGGGGCGGGGCAGGGGGGAAGGAGGAGCAGCGGTGCTTGCTGATGCTCAAACATAGGTCTTCCGATGGAGGGACCTGCCGCAGGGCGAGGGCTCTCGGGCCCCACAAGTCAAACTGCACAGAGTCACAGTTAGTCATCATCGTCGTCATCGTCGTCGTCGTCATCATCATCATCGTCGTCATCGTCATCATCGTCGTCATCATCGTCGTCTTCATCGTCATCATCATCTTCAGTATTTATCTTCCCAGAAAGCACGTCCTCTATCCAGTCCTCCAGCTCCTCGGCTGTGGGCAGGTCATCATCATCTCTGATGTCCATCCAGACGCTGTCAGCCTGTGGGGACAGGTGATGAGGGATTAGCTGCCCTCAGGGACACAGGGATGAGGTGGGCTACATGGCTGTTGTAGGGATGAGGGTTGGAGCATGGGTGGGATGCAGGGCATTGGCTCCCTCTCTGCCACAGCCTGTGGGCAGGCTGAGCCAGAGCATCTCTGCCCATGCATTGGGATCACCACTTCCCCCCTGGAGTGTTGCTGTGTCTGCCCAGGAGCAGTGGGACTGCTCAGCAGGTTTACAGGAGTGTGTGGTGCTGTGTGCCCGCTGTCGATACCTGTGAGCAGGAGCGTTGCCCACCTGATGCATTCCTCACTCTATCTGGACAGTTCTGTAGACTCCAAGTCTACGTGAAGAGATATCAAAGAGACCTCTGCCAGCACCTGCTGCGTCGCCCCGGCTCACAGGACATCACAGTGTTTCCCTCCTTCCATCCAGAGCCCTTCTGGGACCTCTTCCTTGGAGCCCTTACAACCCCCTGTCAGTTCCCTTTCTCCCCAACCTGTTTTACAACCACCTTTGCCTCAGGACCTTGATCTGGACTCTGCACCTGTGATAATGGTTCTTGCACTTGGAAGACCCTTTCCTCAGACCATCTCAGCCATGCTCCCATGCATGGATGAGATGGGACACCATCCATCTCAGCTGAAGAGTGGTGAGAAATACCAATGCCCTGGACTGCAGGTGCTCCTGCTATCTCCCTCCAGCTGTCTGCATTCCTTCCATAAACCAAAGGGGATGGGAGAATTCAGTAAGAAGACAATGACAAATTTGTGGCTGTTACCCAGGCACAGCAAGCTTAGATGGTCTCTGAGGCCTGGAAATCAAAGTTTTCCTCTCTGCTTTGCTATAGGTTCCTTGGATAAATGCCTGGATAAGCTCCTTTCTGTTTGCTGTCTCCCCTCCATAAAACAGGATCAGCCTCCTATTTCGCAAAGGTGGTATGAGGTTGTCTCATTCAGCATTTGATGTTGCAGAAGCACCTTCACATACCAGCTCTTGCAAATGCATCCAACTTCTTTGTGGTACCTAATTCTCCTTGACATATGGCTTGCTAAAAAGCCAGACCAATTTCTGCTCAAGGAAAGCCGTGTCTCCCATACAGTATTTCCCTCCTAAATCACCAAAACTGTAATGAAAAAGAACCCTGGAGAGGCATGCAGCTCTTGCTTCACTCTAATGTTCATGTCCCTAACCTCAGGACTGTTCGTGAGGCAAAAAAGTGACACTTTTAAATAATGGGAAGAGGAGTGGCTCCATTTCATCTCCAGAAGGTGCTGTGCAAACAAAGCAGTGATATTTTGTGGGGCATCACGGCCCGAGTCCTCAGCCACAGTCACCACAACGTGATGAGCCAGTTGGGGCTGCTGGGAGCTCTGGTGTTTGCATTGGCAGGTTTTTACAGAAGTGATGGTGTCACAAGGGTTATGTCCACTGAAGCCAACAGCAGTGTTTATTTTCACTCTGTTGTGTAAGTCCCACTTTGTACCTGTGTAACTTGGCTGAATGCAGTGAAGTAACACTGAAATAACAAAATGAGCTCAATATTTGTTTTAGATATCACCCACCAACCTGTAACTTTCTTAAATCTCTCATGAGAAATAAAGAAAGGACTTAAGAGGAATGAAATAAAATCTGCAAATACTGTAATCAACAACCTGAAACATTTACTATATCAAAGCGAGATAATGCATGAGATTTTACAGGTCTCTGAGTGACTGCTGAATAATAAGGCATATGTTCTTACCTAATTCTGCTTTCTGTATGACTCTTATGCCACTGACAATCCTACTTCTATGAACTTCCATTGATTGCTGTTTAATGTAGCTTTGACATGACAAACATGACCAGTCACAGTAAATATAATGAAGGGAGATACTGTATTAAGGGCTAGTATTAAGGGCAAAGGACTGGAAGACATGGGCTCTCCTTCTGGCTTGTCCATTCACTTCTCTCATGATCTTAGGTGACAGATGCTATTTTGGCCCTTTTCCCTTTTGTCTGTCCCTTAACAATTCTGCTAAGAGTCATTAACTCACTGTGTCTTCATGCTCTAGGTGTCTGCCCCATGGTCTGGTGGAGTACTGCTCTATTACAGGCAGAAAGTTCACATCCAGCCAGGGCTGAAACTACTCTGTGGCTCCCAAGTCAGCTTCTCAACCCCCTCAATGGGATGAACAAAGTCCAGGGGCTCTGCTCTCTTCACGACACCACTGCTTTACCTTCCCCACCACATCTCCCATGTTACGGCCTTGCATCATCTGCTGTAACAGGAGGCACAACCATCCAGTACACCCTTGCTGTCCCTCTTTATCTGGGTTGAAGCAGGAGAGAGGATGTGGAGGCTGGAAGCAAGGTCAGTGTTGAGCCAAACCAGCACCCAGCCCCACACACTTGTCCCAAATTTAAGTCCCTTGATGCTTTCTTCTAATGAAACATCAAGTTCACTTATGGCTTAAATTTCAAGCATGAAATCAAGCACCAATTTACAAACACTTCTGTGGTGGAGAGATTTCTGCTTCCCGTGATACTTACATACCCACACAGGTACATTTTAAAGAGATTAAAACAAACACCCAGCACTTAAACATTAGAAAGAAACTAAGGTAATAGGTGAGCTGGGCAGGAGCATGCTGCATTACAGGCTCTCTGATCATCTGTACTGCTATTGTCAGAGAGAGGAAAGAATGGTTTCTCTCTGTGTCAGGGCTGTGAAGCATGTTTCATTGCACTCAGCGGCTCTCCTGAGATCTCCACTGGTAAGGGTCAGATGGGTCTCTCTCCCACCTGCCTTGAAAGCTCACAGTGTGTGGGCAACACGAGATCAGTCCCATGGTTTGCTGGCTTCAAGGCAGCCACAGTGAAAACAGTAGCTGCTAGAAAGCTGTCCCAACAGCACAGCTGTGGGTGCTGTGGGTACTGTTGCTTCCTCACCTGTCCCAGGGTAGCACCTGCCTCTGCAGGTCTCCCTCTGCAGCTGCTGCCTGTGGGATGGTGTGGAAACTTTCACTGCCACCAGGTGTGGGCCAGGCAGGTCTCCTCTTCCCACCCAAATCCCTCCAGCACTACCTGCACAGCAGTGGCTGGAGGGGAGGAGGGCCTGGATGAACCCCAGTGCACCCTCCTTACCACAGCAGGATCCCTTGATTAACAGTTTATGCTGTACTTCTGTTAAAGCTGTGTATTTATTTAGTTTTTTTCAAGCTCTGCAGTTTCTCCCTGTCATCTGTTGGGGATAATCTTTCCCTCCTACACTCAAGCTGTTCCTTTTGCTTCTGTAGAAAAAAAACAACCTCCTTTTTCTCCTCTTCTCCTCCCCTAAAGCATGGCTTTCTTTTCCCCCTACACACACGTTTTCTCCACGAAGCCACCCAAGCTGTCGGAGCAGGGAATGGGCAAAAGTGTGTCCTGTGGACCGGGGTGGAAATGCAAGACTTTGAAACCAAAACTGGGCAAAGCCCTGAATCCCAGGCCACAGAGGCTGGTGCTGTCCTCAGCAGATGTGTGTGATTTGGCAGCAGAAACACACTCAGGCTAAAACCCTCAAGCCCAACCTTGGAGGTGTTAGAAACCCTGCGGCAGGTGTTGCAAACCCCTGGTGAGTCCTTAACATTTTTTCCCCAGGAGAAAAGCCTGTTCTACCTGCATTTAACAGTGGAAATTCCACTGATTCCAGTGTACCTCAGGACCCAACCTTTCCAGCACCCTGATTTTGGGATCACTGGATTTTCTGGGCACACGCTACTCACGTCCGTGACGTTCACCACTCCGATCTGTGGTCTGAACAGGTCGATCTTGAAGGTCTTCTCCCAGTAAGTGATGAGCTGCAGGAGTGAGACACAAGGCTCAGACAGGGGTGTTTGCAAGGCCCCGTTGCATGAGTTCAGTCAGCTGGGCTGTGGAGCGAGGAATGTGCATCCATGCGTGCACGGGAGAGGAGAGGCTGAAGGCAAGCTTGGGCTGCCACACATGGCAAAGGAAAGTGCTGACTCTGGTGGTGTTCCCAAGACAACGCTTCCTTGGGAGGCAGACCCAAACAAGCAGCTTTCTGGGGGATGGCCTGTGGTCCAGTTTCCCATCCTTCCCTGTCCCAGAGTCCCTGGGGCAATTCCTGCACTCGTGTGCGCACACGCACACCCCCACACACCCCCTCGTGCCCACCCCATCCATGAATTAAACCAAGAAAGGCAAAGAGCCTCTGCCACTCACCAGAGGAAAGTCATCAGGGTCAATCCAGACAATGCTCAGGTCGGGATTATCAGTGTTGTCCCTGGCAACCTGCTTCAGGATTTCCAGGAACTCAAAACCATCTGAAATGATATATGAATCACTGGAACTCTCCTGCAAATGCACAGGCACTTTTTGCTCATGGGGTTTCCAGCTTCCCTGGCTCCCCTATGCACACAGGAATTGTTTATAGTTCTCATTAAAATGCTGTCTCCCAGCGCTTTCTTTTGATAATAAGGCTTTTAATTTCAAGCATCCTCCTCGGGTATTGAAATTAGTTACACATGAATTAAGCCCCATAATCCTTCCGTGGAGTGGAACAATGTCACTATTTTCTTGTGGTAAGGGAGGAACTGAGCCCCCAAGAGGCCAAAGCTTTCCGATTTGCTGATGGCTCTGAGAAGCACCGATGCCACGGGCTTTTCAGTAGTTGGTGGCTTCCAGTTTCCTGCATGCCTATCCCACACCCAGCCCTCAGCACACTCCCAGAGCCCCACAGCAAGATGGATGCAGAGTTAGGGGGTGAATCCTGGTACTGAGGTGAAGGGAATGACTTTTTTTTCCCCAGGCAATTATCCATTTATATCCAAAATTTGAGTGCTGGCTAGCATACCTGTTAGCATAAACACCTAGTAGGTGTTTACAATGCAAACAAAACCCATGAAAATACACTTTCTTGAAGGATGGAGAGACACACAAGGAAGAAAATGGCCTCCTACCTGGGTCATCCTCTTCAGCAAAGGCTACGATGTGGATACCTTCCATGTCATCCTCCTGGAAACAACACAACAATTATTGATGGGCCAGGGAGGGAAGACAGAGTCTGGGTGGTTGCTGGAGATGAGGAGCAGTGGGATGCCTTCAAAAAGGACAGTTACAAAGGGAGGCTTGACTAGAACCCCACTGAGACACCAGAAATGGGAGCTGAGGTGAGGCTGACTCATTAAGTGCTGAAGGGGATAGTTTGGGTAGTGTTGCTGAAACTCTACAGATAAAAATGAGGTGGGCACCATGATACCAATGGTAAGGGAGATTCTGATAGTGTGAGGCAAAAACTTCTCTGCAGAAAAGGTCAAGGGCTCTCTAGCATGAGAACAGAGGCTCCCCCTTCATGCCTGAGGCTACCTACCCTCATAAATTTTCATCTCCCAGGGGATGGTTTGCAGGGAAACAAATATCTGCCACCATGCTCAGCCCCAAAACATGCTCCTTTGGGGCCAGCAAAGGAGGTTTGCTCACAGTATGAGGCAAGGTGGCTCATTTGGGCCCCTTTATGGAGGTGAAGGGCCTCTGCTTGAGGTGAGGGTCTCCATGAGAAGTGAGGGAAATTAAGTGTGGGGCTCCTTTCAGGGCTCCAATGAGTGGAGGACAGAAATTACAGCCTGGTGGATTACTTTTCTCCATGAAACATGTGAGCAATGAAATTGGCAAAGGCCAATGGATCTGCTGGCCTGTTCATCACCTGCCTGCTATGAATGTCATCTCTGAATTATCCCATGGATCTGTTACGCGTTCCTCACCCGCTGTTGGTCCTGGTTTCCATTTCAATTGGTTTTAATGCAAGAAAAAATTCCCATCTAAATGCTAATTCTTTTCCCTTCTGAGCCCCGAGGTGACAAAGCCACCATCAAATAATGAAAGGGAAAAAAAGCCCTGAAAGATTAAGTGTAAAACATTATCTTTAAAAACAATAGTGGATGCTCAGCCTTTGTGGACATCTTCAGGGAATATGTTTTCACTGGGATATTCTAGGCAGATTTTCTTGGGATTCAGACCACTTAGAGACGGCAAAATTTACACTGTTGCTTTTCCTTCATGTGTGCCAGCAGCATTGTCAGACAGCAAAATAAAAAATAGATATCTCTATACCACATATAATTACATGTATATACCTATATAATGTGGCTCTATTCTGGCCTAAAGGGCAGCAAACAAAACTAGACTAACTGCAGTGAAGGCAGTGAGGATGTTGTGAACTTGCAGTGAGATCAGAGTCCAGCCCCCTGTAGTCTGAGCCCACTGCTCGTAGCAGAGGCAAGCTCTGTATTCCCAGGCTGCTGGTTGAGCAAGCATCCCACCACTGGGAATTCACGCTTTTCGTGAGGTTATTTTAGAATATGGTCAGTATGAAAGTGAGACCACTGCATGTGAAATTTGGGTCTCACTGAGGCTCCATTAAAAAACTTGGAGAGGCTTCGGTGGATCTTGGAAGCTGCGCTCTATAGAGAATCTGTATTTCAAAACAAAATGAAAAGCTATTGTGCCTAAGTGACACATAACTCCTGGTTCAGTTTTATTACCTCTTGCCTTGCTGTATTAAAGACTCCCAAGGTTTTTGCCACTTTGGAGTCCCACGGCGTTTCATGTTACACAGCCAAGAAAGGAACATCTGAATGCTGTTATAAATGTGTTGGGCCTTTTGGAAGAGTGACTGCATCTTCCTTGGTGTCTGTAAAGCACCTGTTCAGCTTTGTTTTTCAGCATTCATCTGGCACTTGAGAGCCCCTGACTAGCTTTTAATATCATATTCACCCAGGATAGGGTGAAGGGATAGCTTGTTATACACAATTTTTCTTTCATTTTCACCCTTCCCTTCTTCCTCACCCCTGCAGACCACGAGAGTCCTCTTTGTGTGATAGGGGCCAAAATGCTGGTTAGTTCTTCACTGTTAGTTGCTGATTTTTTGTGAGAAGTGCAATCAAGGCACGATCTGCTTTGAAATCTGTATAATTAACTGTACTGCCTGCCTTCACTTCCATTTTGAATTGTATGATTGGTGTTCTGGTACTTTTACAAGGACATGTAGTGATAGGATGAGGGAGAATGGCTTTAAACTGAAAGAGGGTAGATTTAGACTGGATGTTAGGAAGCAATTCTTTACTGTCAGGGTGGTAAGACTCTGGAAAAGGTTGTCCAGAGAAGCTGTGGATGCCCCAGTCCCTGGAAGTGTGTTCAGGGGCAGGTTGGATGGGGCTTTGACCAACCTGGTTTAGTGGAAGGTGTCCCTGCCACAGCAGGGGGTTGGAACTAGATGATCTTTAAGGTCCCTTTGAACCCAAAGCAGTCTATGATTCTGTGCCTTCATGAGACATCTGCACAATCTCCATAGCTCACCCAGCTACAGAAATCACCTCACCACCAGCACTGATGTCCCTTAGCTGAGATGGAGCATCCTTGGGCAGGATCACCACACAGGCCCCATGCCTGCCTGGCACACTGCTTAGCTTTCCCTCTCCCCTCTGTGGAGCAAGCAGGAGCCAGCCCAGCTCTCCACAAGTGCAAAGCATCTGAGCAACCTGTTTGAACTGAAGCACTAGGCATCACAGCCAAGGCTTTCTCTTTTCCCAGAAAAGAGAGAGCAGCTTTGCAAAGAAGGAAAGGTAATATTTTGCCCAGCCAGAGGCTCTTGAGAAGCAGTTTCTTGTTGGAAGCTGGCAGGGGATACAATGGTTCCCACCCCATGTGCTTACCCATGTCTCAAACATGTCCTCTGGGCGCAACTTCCTCAAGGTGGCCCTGAAAAGAAGACAGAAATGCTCTTTTAGGACATATCCAGCCCTGCCACACATGACACTGTCAGCATCACAGGAAAGGTCACCATGGCACGTTTGGCTCGTGGCTGGAGTCAGCCACCACATTTTGAATGCAAGCATGGGGACACTGTAGGTCAGCTTTTGCCTTTATTTATGGTGATAAAACCCTGTCCATGGCCCCACTGGAGTCACTGCAGCCACTGTTCCTGCTTGGGAAGATGAGATGCCTCTCTGTTCTGGAATATGCTGATGAATTAGTCCCACACATGAAAACAGTTCTGTCTGTGCTGAGAGCATGAGGTGACCCATTCACTTTTGTCTTGCAGTGCCTAGGACATTCCTAATGGGCTCTGTCCCCCCTTTCTCCTGGTTTCACCCCAGCATAATTTCAGCATAGAAATCTTTCCCACCTCTTCTCTTTTCTGAGAAGAAAATTTGGATCCTAACAGCTGCTGACAAGAAAATTTAAACCCTAAGACTGGTCAAAGGAAATTCTTTTGAGAAGTCGTTCGTAAAGGAAAAAAGATTAATAGCAAGTATTTTCAGACACATCTGTAACACGAAGCCTGTCAGAGAGCCTGGCAGGCTGAGAGTTCACTATGGTGTTAGAGGGGCACCCAAGGAACACAAGGCCATAGCAGACAAATACAAATCATCCTTTGCACATCTGCTTGCTGTGGTATCAGCTGTTTGGGGAGGATCCCCCAGCAGAGCAGGTCTCCCTGGCTGACCTACCCCAGGACCTGCTGCAAAGAGAAGTGTCAGCCTATGAGGTTTTAGAACAGATTGGTAGAAGGGGTGGCAGCATGTTGCCAGAGTCAAGTGGAACAAATGAGATGTGTAACCTGTCACTTTAGTTTGCCTCACAAACAGAGCAATGGAAACAAGGGAATATTTTTTAGAGGTTCCTAAAGGATGTAAGGAGCCACAGAATTGAGTTCCAGTTAGATCAGAGGAGGGGAATCTCCTGTGGATTAATAACATTGAAGTGAATGGTGGAAATGAGTGGTCAGTTTTCATGATGGAAGGAATTAATCAATTAAGATTCATAGCGTATCCTTTGGCATGATCCTATGCATAACATATCCTCACATAATCTGAAAAAGATAAGAAATAGGAATATGGCAGCATTTGCTTATCATATCCAATTCTTTGGCAATCAGCAAAGGCCTGACTATGAGTTGATACAGAGGATCTCCTGAGACTTGAGTGTTTGCATGATAGACAGACATATAGCAAGTAACACACTTGCAGAAAACCAACCCTGATTGTACAGGTGCAGCAATGGGTTCTAAATTAGTTACAATTAATTATTGCCTCTCAGGAAAGGGGCCCAGGTGTCAGAAATTGAGGAAGCATCAGCTCCAAAAGGAAAAAGACCAAAAGAAGGTTACAAAGAGTTGGGAAATGGCCAAGGAGTAAAACATACCACTATGGCAGTGGACAGCTACACTGTGAGCCTCCACAGTGAATTCATGTGTAGTTCTGGTCATCCCATCCCAGAAATGATCTGGACAACTGAAAGAGGCACTTGGAAATGTGGGAGTGGTGAGTGAAGGTATGGAATGACGTCTGTTTGATGAATATTAAATAGATAAGAATTCTTTATCTTGTAAAAGAGGTGACTGAAGAGGGATTTGGCAGGTAATTGAAAAAATTGGGAACGGTAAAGAAAACATGAATAGCTTAGAACATGGCCAAGGTTTGAATAACGTCAAGGTTGTGGGTCTGATCCCTGCACAGGCCATTCACTTGGACTTGATGATCTTTGTGGGTTCCTTCAAACTCAGAATATTCTGTGGTTCTCTTCCTATAGATTACCTCAAGCATTAATCATTGTTCCTCTTAAGACAAGAGTTAGTAGGTGTCCAGAGAAATTATTAGGTAGCAGGTATAAACTAAACAAATAAGAATGGTCTCTTGATGCAGTGCATAATTTAGCTGCTGAACTCATTACAATTTGGTATATTCAGCATCAGAATAGAAATAAGGTAAAAACAACTATAGAAATTGAAGAAATAGCCACTAAACCAAAGATCGGCGATACAGTTTTTGAGCTAGCAAGTCCTTTCATTGTTGATGGTCCAAAACTAGAGATTAAATCAGGTGACTACATATTATGTATTTAGGCATACTTGCACTTGCCTTTTAAGACACTTTTCCTAGCTGTTCTCTGGGGGAAGCTCTTGGAGAAAGGAAACTCAGTGGGAAGGATCTGGCCACACTCACATGTACTGATTGCTGTGTTGTGACTCTGGATACTTCCCTGTGCTGGAGGAGTGAAGTAAGTGGGGTTTGGGTAAGTAAGAAAGAGCAGAATTCAGCCCCCATGTTGCTACGCCACAATTGTGGAGAAATGGGGCTCCAACCCCAGCATTTTGCCTGTGAAAGAGGCATCAACCCAGAGGACTGTACCACGTAATTTGTATTTGTGCAATTGGGAGTGAAATCTGGGCTGAGACCTTGGAGTGACAGTGACCACCATGCCCAGATGGACACCCATCTGTGCAGCCTTGGATGAGTCACCCCACGGTGCTGAGCACCGGCTTCCTGACCTTCTGTGGAGAGGATGAACCTTCCCACCACAGCCTGCAGTGCCCAGGGAAGCCTCAGCTGGGAGGCTGTGCATGAGCTCCTCTGGGGCACCTGCTTCAGCTCCTGTCTCGAGGCTGCAACGAAAGCTCAGCAAATCCCAGTTTCTGTGCAGGGTTGGGGGAAGTGATAGTGAATCCTGCCTTGGCACAATAGTGGGAAAACCATTTTTGGAACAGCTGTTTAAGGCATGCCAAAGAGTCTGGGTACAGCTGACCAGTGGTAGCTTTTCCAAGTGAGGTGATGGGGCTCCTTCAGTGGGATGGAGAGATGGCTGTGGGGCTTTGCATGTCTGAGGCCATGTCTATGAAGAGAGAAAGTCTGCTGTATGAGGGGAAGGGGGCCCCTGGTCCTCTATACCTTCCTGCAGAGAATATCCTGCCGAGCTGTCTACAGGGAACCAGCACATGGCATAAGATTACTTCATTTTAATCTACAGATCATCTCCATGTCTGAAATTCCAGCCTGCGGCTTTAGGTCCTTTACTGGTGGCAAAACAGGATGAAGCACTCCTGCCCTGAGAAGTTCAGCATGAAATACTGGAAACATATCACTGTCACTCCAGGCTTCTTCCCCTGCTATGGCAGCACCTTGCCAGGATAGTGATTTTAGACATATGATTTTATGGACTCCTTTTAATTATTTTCTGAGCTTTGGCACTTGAAAAATACATGTCCCACCCTCTTGCCTCTACCAAGCACCACAAAACATCTTGAAATTATCTAAGTCTTGGGGGCATTCCACTGCAATTTTGTGCTGGTGAAGAGTTTGCCTTATTAGGATAGCATTTAGATGGCTGTGTTTAAGCAGCCTTCTGATGCTGCTACTTGACAGAAAGAGCTTGGGGAAAAAAATGGGAAGGACTAAGGTCAAGAAGCCTAGAAGGTCAGCAAAGTGAATTGTGGGTACATGGAAGATAGAGGAGCCCTTCATAGTTCAGAAAAAGCAGAGAACTATGTCTGGTGAGTCTCAGATTCTGGAGATGATCTCCTGTCTTTGTGAACACAGACCTCCAGCTGAGCCTGATTTGAGATCCTCCCTCTATATAGATGGCCCTGCTTTCCTCAAACTCGCCTGGTCTCTTGATTGTCTGCTGGGAAATGCAGTTGTAGAAGCAGCAGGTAGCCTGTAGTTGTGCTCCTATATTTAACCCTGTACTTTTACACAGGAGCAGCCTCTCCAGAGACTTCCAGACTATTTTTGTAGCTGAGTCCCTAAACAACTGTGCAATAAACCTGATTGCAAAAAGCCAGAGCATCCACAGCTCCTGCTGAGTTGATCAAATGCTGTAGGTGCTCAGCACTGTTCCCCCGTGAAGCTCAACAGAGCCATAACAGCTGTGGCTTCTCTGTGCCTACAGTGAGCAGGAGCCTCTTAGTCCATTGTGGTTCCTCTCAGCTTGGTCTGAGCTCAGAGCCTGCCTCCAGACATATCTGACATCAGGAGAGGGATGCACCCACTAGCAAAACTGTTTTCAGGAAGGAGAGGACTGGACAGGATTTGGATTTGGCTTGAGAGGACTTGGCCAGGATCATCTTCTGTACAGACCTAAATTAAAAGCATGGGCAATTAGGGCAAGGGATTCCACTCTCCACTGCCTTCTAGTCTTTTTGAGTGAGGACTAACTAGGGAGGAGGAAGAGCAAGAGGAGGGAAGCTGTGTTATCACGGCCCCATTGTAGTGAATTATGACTGCTACACAGATACTTGCACCTCTGGGAGTAGGAAAAAACAACCACAATTTCAAACCTGGGTCAGAAAAATCACCAAAACTGGTCATAATCCTAATTTTTTTTTTTGAGAGTGATGCCCTAGAGAGGCAAGGTCACAATGACAGACACCTTTACCCACTTCCCTTGTCCAGGAGCATCCTGTATGCTACATACCTTCTGTGCTCTTTTACAAATTCAACCAGCTCCTCTTCTGAGTAAGGCTTATCAGGGATGTGAACAGGCTCATCCATAAAGGGTTCATAGAAGTCCACCTCGTTCATCTTTAGGCCTAGCTTCTTGGCAACCTGTTGCATTGTAGACAGTCACAGGTGAGGGAGCCTGATGTGCCTCATTCTCTACCCAGAGTCTCTGCTGCTGGCAGACCTGAGATCATGGTGCATGCTCTTTCTCAGAACATGCACTCCTAGGGGTGGCCTACAAAAGAGAACGGATCTTTCCTTGTTTAAAACCCCACTGATAGCCCCTACACTACTGGTGTCAAGCAGTGGGGCAGAGCAAAGCCACAGCCCAGGGACCTAGAGGGGCTGGGTTCCAAACCCACATCAGGATCTGCCTCCATGCTGCTTAAATGGCCTTTTGTCTTGCAACAGGGCCAACATATCAATGCAGACACCAGCACCGCAAAGTCCAGGAACGCTGAAAATGAGAAGCTGAAACCAGACAATAAATCTGGGAACATCCTGAACTCTCAGAAAACAGGTGGTGGCATAAGTGAGCTACCATGAAGGTCTGTGGATGCTTACCCCTTTGTCAAAGGTGGCGAAGAACTTGACGTATGGCTGGAATTGTTCAGCGGCTTCTTCAAATGCCTTGAAATCTGGAAGGAGAAATGGGGAATGAAGAAGGTATTTCACAGACAGCTAGCCACACACTGATATGCCCAGAAGGTATTGGGGAAGAACAAATACAAATTACTGCAAACTCCATCAGCTGATAGCCCAATGTTTCTTCCACCCTTCCAGGATTTACAAAGAAGGATGATTTCATGTGCAGCAACACGCTGTGCAGTCCCACAGTGTTCAGGAAAGCTGCAGAGCCCAGAGCACCAGAGCACCACACTTAACTGCGGCTGAAATCGGCAGCTCTGTGAAGCAGGTCCAGGGATAACTCAGCTTTGGAAATACATGGAATTGCTCCAGCATTAAGGATTGCTGCCATTTCCTAAACAGTCACAAAGTATGATTAGGTATGCTTCTCCTGCTGCAGGAGGATGGGGCAGGAACCAGTTGGGTTTTTACTGTAACAGCTACCAGGTCCTCATGCTGGGTTTGGGAAGGATATTCTCGGCCTGGCAGGGGATTTTACAACAGATATTTCCCACCTTTCTTCCAGCTGGTTATTACTGAACAGTGTTAGGGTCACAGCCCTGCCCAAGCTGCCCTGCAGTCCAATTTGAGAAAGATGAAGGGAGAGGTGGGTGGGCTGTTGCTTTGGAGCAGACCTGGGGATATGTGGCTTGTTCAGGTAGGAATACCTGTCTTTCTGCTAAAGGCAGGGCATACCAGGGTGGGGTGCATACTGCCAGCACTGCCCAGATAGCAGGGAGACCATTTGGGGCTGGCAGAGGAAACTGCAGGACTTGACAGGAAATTCTCATGCGAGGATTTCTCTAGGTTTGTGAAAGTTGGGTTTGCCCAGAATGGTTCCTGAGTTGCACATCCCTCAGGGCATGGGACCAGCCTATTCCCAGTCTTGGGGGTCAGCAAGGAGGAACAGGTCAGTGCCTCTGCCAGGCTGCCCCAAAGGCCCCTGCTTACTGCTGCTGTGTGTTTGCCAAGGTAGTACATAATGCATGTCACCTTTTCCCTTCACCTCCCCACTTTCCTCCTTCCTTCTTTGATCCTTTGGGCTCACTGCTCACAAGAAGGGGGCACTTTGCTCCTTTTAGTTGCTTACTCAGTGTAACTATAACCTCAGCTGATTTTTGGGTGAGGTAAACTCACTTTACTACAGGAGCCCTAGGATTATGGCCCTCTTCTCTTGCCAGCAGACACCGTGCAGAAGGGTGACCACTGTTGATGTAAACGGGCTCAGGCATTACACCAGCAGACATTTGCCTGCAAACCCACTCATTCTCTAGCAATTTTCACTCTGTTACAGGCTACCATATACCACAACACCCTTCATGTTCATGCAGAACAACCAGTGTCTGGCCCCCAGAGCTCCCAGGCAGGCTCCAAGCCCCACGAGGAACACGTTTGTCTTACGTTCTGAGTCTTCTCCCTTGAAGTAGCCGATGAGTTTCATTTCATCGTCGATCTGGTCAAAGGCCTGAAGCTCCAGCTTGCTGTTTATGACCTCCACGGGATCTTCTAGCAACTGCCATGACAAATGCATGTGGTAATGCAGTGATTTGCAACACCAACCTATGGCTGGCAGGGTGTGTCGCAAGCAGTCTAAGCAGGGAGAAAGAGGTCACCCAATTCCTCTGCTGTTGGAAACCTTACTTAGTGCTCTCTGCCTTAATGTGAGGAGCCAAGAGAAGCAGGTCACCTTCAAAGGGAGATGTTAGTAGGTTCACTGCATCGAGAGGGAGGCTGGTTGAGGGCTGGATAACCCAAATGGATGCTGAGGGGACCTACTGTGATGAGCAATATAGAGTAGCAATTGCAGCTGGCTTTAACGAGGCCAAGAAGAAAGAACAGCAGTTGAAAGGAGCCGGTATGAGCATTGTGAGCTTCTGTGAATGATATGTGTGTATCTAAATCAATATATATTTTTTTTTCAAGTGTCGTTTGCTGGGAGAGGTCATTGCAAATATCTTGAATTTGCAAAACATTAAAACCATCATGCTAGAGGGTGGCCAAACAGTAGTTTGAAGCAGTAAAAAATCTGGATGTGAAGTTTCCTGGCCGATCCTCCCCTTATGCAAAATAGTTTAAACCTTTTTTGGTCCTACACACATCACAGGAAGTGATGATGAGGAAGTTGGAAGACCTATCTGGCACTTTAGACTGTCATTGATCCAAACTTTGTTTCTCTTTTCTTAACTAGTTACTGTGGGTGAAAAGGTTCGGTTCGATTATTTTGCCCAGCAGTAGTGGTATAAATCAAGTGTGTTTTCACAAAAAGAAAAAAAAGCAGGCAAGCCACTGCCTACAGAGGAGTAGAGAACCTCTAGGGTTCTTTTACTTTTCAGATCAGGCTGCCGAGGCATTGCAGACGTCTGGTTTTATTTCCTTGCTTTGCCAGGTACTTTCCTTCCTGAGCAGAAAACACAAAACCAGAAATCCTTTCTCTCTTTTTCCCCAGAACACGGTTTCTCAGTGACACACCACATGGCATAGCAAGCAAAACCTCATGAAGTACCTTACAACATCCTTGAGATTGATGCTCCAGTGTGAGGATATGCCTCTGCTGTTCCTGCAGCAGCATGGGCAGTTTCCTGCTGCCATAGTGGCTTTAGCCATGAGAACCTGGGATCCTACTGCTGCAGGGTAATGGCAAAGCTCTGCCCTGTCTGTGGCTCTCCTGGGTGGGGCAGATGCCCATTTCTGTCCCTGAAGGCACTTGCATGGGTTTCGGTCACAATACCCAACGCACACAGCCACAGACATTGTCATAGGAGAGCTGAAGTCCTAGGGATCTGTTTTTATTCCCTGGTCATGGCTCTCCTTAGCAGCAGTGCTGCACCACAGATGACCATGTAGGCAACCTGCCACCCTGGGAACCAAACCCTGCCAGCTTCACTGCTCACCTTACCTCCCTTATCTGCATTACTGCACTGCCACTTACAAAGAGAGCCTCACTTCAAAGGAAAGCCAAGCCACTGCAAAATGTTTTCATTTATAAAGCAAAGACCATGGTTTTGGCCTATTGCCTCTCCTAGGAATAAAATGTAAATAAAGAGAAATGCAACATGTTGATGTGGGATTCAGTATCTCTTTTGCATTTAGGCACAAAGGTGAGTACATCATTGTGCCCATGCACAAAATGACCCAAGACCATTTAGTTCTAGGGCCCTGATCTCCTCTCACTCATGGCAGTACAATTTGGGAAGTTCACTGAAGAGATGCTATGTTGCTTGTGTCTAGAAATGGGCAAATAGTTTGCAACACAAGCCTTTTTCAATGCACTGAGCTCTTTTTAGTTGCTGTATGAGAATCGTACTTCTTGTATATTATTTTTTGAAAATCACTCTTTTTTAAAAAAAGGAAAGAAAAAGCATGAAAGATTTTGCAAATGGTAAAGTGCATACAAGCTTGCTAACTGAGATGGCTGAACAGCAGTCAGTTATATGGATTGTAGCTGACTTCCATTTAAATACTCCATAAATAGGTAAGAGAGCAGGTTGTCCCTAAGATAAAAAGTGGTTAGTGGCATATAAGGGTATCACCTTTCCTGGGAACTCATGGTCAGACAGGTATTGGGGAAGATGTCAAATGCCATCTCTACCAGTGAATAGGAAACAAGGCTGAAATATCAAACAAAGCTACACTCATATTTTTGAGCAAACTAAGTATTTCGAAGGTCTTCTCTGAGAGGTTTTATCTAGCTCTGAGCTTATCCATGCTTACATCCAAGAGGAATTCCACCAAGACATCTGCAGACAGTTCCCCATCAAATTCAATCAACCGCTCGTCCTTAAAGACATAGAGACTTCCCTCTTCAAGCAAGCCTGAAAGGAGAGGAAACAATATGTGGTTAACATGTTGTTAAAAGCATGTTTAGTGCAGAGTGTCTTGCTTGTTGTCCCAGAAATTGGTCCTGTGAAAATGCAACTGCCAGTTTGCTGTGTTGATCTAGTTAGAAACAACCTGAGCAATCCCCTGACTGATGTTTCATGACACAGGGGACAGACTTTGGCCAGAAGTGGTGCTAACTTCTTCCCGAATGTTAAACTTTTCATTCAGGTCACAGTTTGGTTTCAGCTGGAAAAATTCTTCACCAGGAGCTTGTTTTAGCTTGGCTGTCTGTCTTGCAGCAAATACTGTGCTCTAACTGACAACTCAGATTTTAACAACCTGTCACTATATGGAAAATGGATTTTGATTCGGGTTGTGCTCACTGTCCAGAGGAGGCTGAACTATGTGAACATCACCAGTGACCTGAAAATGAGCTTCAAACTGTCTGAGGCTTAGCTGGCCTTGGCAAAAGGGTTAGAAACCAATGATAGAGATGCCACAGACCACAGGGTGACAGATTTCAATGCTATATCACTGGACTGAGGAGTGAGTTCCACAGAACCTTGTTGGAGGCTCCAAAATCAACAGCACTGGCCTCCTGCAAGGCAGGATGGCAGCATACCACTGGCCGATGAGGTTGGTAGTTTGTTCCTTCTTGGAGAGGCAGAAGCTCTTGTGTTTTGTTTAGCTGCCATTAGCACTGACAGCCTCTAATTTAGGGAAGAAAATTACAGTTCAGTATGCTTAAACCTTAGGTCTAGTGGTATATTTGTGTACTGTTGTAAAAAGGTGACACAGCATTTCCATATTGCTTTGTGGGCTAAAATATGAAGGGGCTGCCAGCCCCTGGAAGGCAGATGTGTCCAGGGGTGGGCAATGCAGCAGCCTTCCACCTTCAGAGCAGGTTTCCTCTTTTACGCTGGGGAACAAGCCAAAATGATTGCCACCCAACTGCCAAACCCTTGAAAGGCTGTGGCTGCCCCATTTGTTGACAGGAGTCACTGTGTCATGGGGCTGGTGACATTTGGGGGACTAAGTGACTTCCCTGTATGTTCTGTTTCTGCACGACTGTGTTTGTCCTGTCTCTGTGTAGGAAGAGCATGAAGTTACTCCATGACAGCTATTTACTATTTCTGCACAGAAAGCTGTGAACTTACACTCTGTCATAATTGCAGCATGAATTGCCTTTCTTTTTCATTTGGTTTGGTTTGTTTTGGCAGACAGATCCTTTTTCTGGAAGGGTCTTGGCTCATCTCTCTCATTCTCATCCCTACCCCTCCACTTGATCCTGCCCACATTGGGGTGGGCAGGTGGTCAGTGTGTGAGTGCCACCATCATCCTCCCCATCCTGGTAACAAGGATTTGGCTGTCCTCTGTGGGGCAGCCTATTGAACATCACTCCCCCAGGCCCTCCGAGCTATTCCAGAGATGTCAGACCTGGGACTCACCTAACTTTTTGGCAAGCTTGGCATCCTTCTTGGAGTCCACCATCCCAAAGCCAATGCTCCTGGGCTCCAGGACCTGAGCTGCCAGCTGTGGAAGGAAGAAGAAAGCCCAATATTAGCAGCATTAACACCACAGGGCAGCTAAAGGGTATCATGGCCTGCTAGCATGACGTGATAGACACAAGTGACCCATATTTTGCTTTTGAACAGCACCAATGGGGAGGATGTGTCACATGCTGCCTCTCTGCTGAGATAACCCACAGGTCACAAGCATTGGGTTTCTTCCCATTCTGTTGCAGGAGGGAGTTTGCTGGCACTACTGAGTGCTGTTCACTGCTGTTTGACACTGGCCTCGGGAGAGGGCTCCTGAGTGAACTGGGGACACCAAAGCAGAGGGAATGGCTGGAAGAAAGTGTTGTGCCACCAACACAAAGCAAAATCTCTTTCCTCTCTGTTGCCTTGGTGGTTCCCTGCAAGGGAGTGTGACATGTGGGCACTACGGACATTTTAACTCTGGAAGTGCATGGTGCCAGGCAGCAGTGGGTGCAGGACACTGCAACATCCTGTTCTCTTCGTGCATGTGACGGGGCGGTCAAAGCAGGCTCTTTTTCCTATGAAGTGCTTGAAGTCATGCTTCCTGTCCGGGCTTCAGTAAGTCCCCAGATCCTGGCCCTTTATTTTTACTAAAGAAATGCATCTAAGCACAGCCATGCTCATGTTCACCTTCTCACAGCTCTGCAAAACCACTGCACCCTGTTCCCACCATCTTTGACGAAGGGGCCTCTTGAAGATATCGAGTTCCTGCCTGTTTTGTGAAAATAGATATGTGAGGAAAGGAGAGACACTCTGCAAGGGCCTCATGGCGGGAGCGACCCCGGGTGAGACCCTGTGAATTCCAAATTGGCTCCTAGAGATGCAGTGACCCTGGTAAATGGATCCACTTATGTGCTGGATGACTGACAGCCCCACCACAAGCATGCTAGAAACCCTACAAGGTAGTAATGATGCTCTGAGAACAACCAAGCAGCTGTAAGAGCCTCCTCCTCCTCCCTCTCCCTCCCTGCTGCACAAATGCCTCTAATGCTGATGGTCTCCTCGCTGTTCCTCCTCCCAGCCCAGCCGGATGGCGGGGGATGATGGAGATGAGGGGTCAGGAGCTGCTGGGGCAGGAATGTCCCTATTAGGGCACAGCTGTCAATGCTTGGCAGCAGGAGGCTGGAGGGGGGCAGAAGAAAGCCACGGCCAGAGAGATGGTGGGCTGATTTATGAGGAAGCTCCCCCCTGCCCTGGCTCATTTTGGCTCGCTCCCCCAGACTCAAAGCCAGTTTGAATGTCACCCAGCAACGCTGCCACCATGGCCACGTGGCCCCCTGGCTCCCCTGCTATAAATAGCTTCTGCCTGTGCCAGGCCTCTGTGAGAGTGAGTGGTGATTAGAGGCATTGGGGAGCAAAAGTGGTGGGGCAGCCACCTCACCTGTGCAACAGGGTGTCATGGGGCCAGCCAGCTCCCTGTGCTGTCAGCACACAGCCTGTCCCCAAGATTCTGGGGGATGGTGGCAGGCACCCTGGTGATCAGGGCTCAGTGACCTTGCTTGAGCAAAGGGAAGAGATGGAGAATGTAGTGTTTTCTCCCTTCCACCAATTACACATCCTCAGGCCTGTCCCAAAGCCCTCCAGGAGGACATAGACTCCACCAACCACCACAGCATTGCTGCAGATTTGATCCCCCTGCAGCCACCTGCCCTGTCTTTAGGGGCAAATGCCACCATGGTAGGCAAAAGGGGTGCCTGTGTTACACAGGAAACAGGGGTGTCAGTGCTCTTTCCTTGCTCTTTGCCAGTGCTTTGAAATGAAAGTAAGGCTGCACGTTCAGGGCTTGTGCTTACAATGGACACTGCCTGAAAGGGGCAGGACACTGGTTTGTATTTGTACATCCACAGATAAGGCTGGTAAGGCACTGGTCTGGTTTGGCATCCCATCTGCTGGCTCAGGCCACCCTAGAGCACCTGAGAGCAGCTGGAGCCCCAAATTTGCAATGAGAGATGGACACCTCTTGTGACCTCTCTAGACATCTGCAAGTGAGTGATGGTAAGAGTAGAGATTTTCTCTTTCCCATTATGGGGATCTGCCCTGATTGGACAAAGGGATGGAGCCTGTAGGACCATCAGCTTTCTGGGACATTGTCAGCAGGTCCCTGCTTCTTGGTGGTTGTGTACACCAGCAAGAGGTTCCTCAGAACTGAGATGCTGGCTGCTCTGTGACCAGAGGAAAACACAGAATGGCCAAGGGAAGAAGACTTGTTCAGTCATGTGCAGTCCAGTCCATACTCGATTTAGTTACTTACAGTTATGTCAGCCATGTGCCAGACAAAGTCAGGGCAGTTTAAGCCCAGTAGTTCTTCACTCCTGCACACGGGAGATGGTTAGGGTTTCTTGTGAGTGTTTGAAGGTCAGAAATATGCAGAAAAGCTGCAACACCTGCTACAGACAAGTGGTTGGATGTGAGTAGGGATGTTTGCAAGAGAGGAGGCATTGATCAGGAATCGTGTGTCAGCATGCAGCAAACACAAGGTAGCCCTTCGGACGGGTGCGGGTGCAGCTCTGTAGATGTGAGCATGGAAGCTTGCTGGAAAAGAGTAAAAGTGTCAAGAAAACGTGGGTGATGTGATGAAAGCCTTTTTGAGACTGTGGGAGTACTCAGTAGTCAAAAATGGTCTCAGTAATTCTGGAGGTGTGCCTGTTTGTGTGGCAGGGCTTGTGCCAGACTGTCTCCTGGAGGTGTGTGTATGGTGCATGTGAGTGTTTGGAGATGTTCCTCTGAAGAGGAACATCCCCAGAGATGGGCAACAGTTTGGGCATATGGGAGAATGCTTGTGTGTGGTGTGTGAGTGTGCCTGAGGGGGCAGAGCTGGGAGCTCAGTGGGCAGCATGCCTCCTCTCCTGGGACCTTCATGCCAATGGGACAATGAGGAGAACAGTACAGCCTGAGCTCCCCTCCAGAGCAGGGTCTCATAACAGGGAACTCTTTGTGCAACATGAGACTTTAGGGAGCCCTTCCCACTGTGGCAGAGCCTGGAGGCAGGAGAATTTGCAGGGTGTTTATGGTGACTTTTACAAGTGCAAGTTATGCAGGGGCTGGGCATTGCTCCTGGCCTTGCTTTCTCTGCTTTCCCCTGCAGCAGGTGAGTCTAACCTGTGCACAGGGGACAATATATTTCCATACCTATATTTGAACCCCAAAAGGCAGCAAAATATGGAGTATGCCAGAGGCACAGCAGTTTGGCTAATTGCCCCCTACTTATTACAGTATCAAGCATTTATATATCCCCTTACAGTATTTTCTGATTCCATCATGCTAGTGGGATTTGAATGCAGATAATGTTTCTAATCTTGACAATCCTCTTGGCTCAGGACCTTGGGACAGAGGCATCTGTAATCTAAGAGCACAGCCCCTCCTCCTCCTCCTCCTGCCTTTAAATTCATATTGCTTGAAATCTTGGCCAGCCAGAGCCCTTGCCTTTGTGTCAGCCTCTATCTCTATAGCATGTAATTTAGTCTCAACAGCTGCATGGGGACATGGAGGGTAGAAACTGCCCTGGAAGAAATGAACCTAACAGATCATGCAGTCCCTGAGGTAGAGCAGGAGCTTTGGGCAGGGAGAGTTGGCTGAGAACATGAACAAATAGCCCAGTGGGTTGTATGTTCACATCCCATGCACATTTTGCAGCCTTATTCTCATGTGCATGAAGTCTTTGCAATGCATACTTTCCACCCATAGGACCCCAAGCTGTGTCCTGTGCAGCACTGGGAAAAGGAGGTGTGAGTTTGGCAGCATTCCTCCTTTCTCCCATAACCCTCAGGTAATAACCATACTTGAATTTGGGTGAGCATGAGGGTACGAATCACCCTCTGGGATGTGTGAGGGTCCAACCCAAAGTGAAGTTTGTGTACCACTGAGTAGGCAAGGACCCTCTCATCCTGGATGGGGACAGTAGTTACAGGCACTCAGAATAATGGACATGGAAAAGCCCAACATTTCCACTTCACACCCACTACACCTATCTGAGCCTAGGTGTGATGCTGGGAAATTTTTGGAGATTTGAGAAGTCCCACAGGGTCATGAAATCCTAGGTTATACAGCAGCAGAAATGTCACTGTCTGCCTGACCATGCTCCTATTCCAAAGCTGCAGGCAGCATTGATTGTGCCAAACCTTGCATTTGATGTCAATTTTGCTGCTAAATGGCAAACAAAATCCCTCAGAGAGTGTTAAAAATGGGGATGGGAGGGGTGGCTATCTCAGCATGGTCAGTTTTCATTATGAAGTGACATTATGGCATTCTGGCCTGGATTTTCTTCCCACTTCTCTAGCACCTGCCCAGAGCTCCCACAGACAGTAAGGCTCATCTTCCCCAGCTGCTCAGGCTGGAAGGAAGGGGGCTGGAAGCATTTGTGTGTCTCTGAAAACCATCATGAGTAAACTTCTCTTAACCATGGAGAGCTTTCTGTTTTGCTATTTATGAGTGGAGGAAGAACAAAACTCCAGCAATGCAGGGAGAAGAGCAATAGGAGATGAGGAGGAAATGTCCCTCAAGCAATTTATGCTCCTCTGCTACTTGTCTCCTACTCTATTTAATGCTGCAGTTGATGCTGATGGTCAGAACCTGGTTGATGAAATGATGATGATTTTATATCCCAAAATGTTAGGTTTTTATTTTCAGAAACAGAAGGAGGAGATGGCAAATGTTTAGTGTATTCCCCAGAAGTTTTGAATCCTTATGCAGGACTCCTGCCTACACGCTGTAGTTGGCTTCTCTGTTGTTTGAGACATTGAGCAGTTTCTTGGAGAACAGAGGCTGGTTTTTCTCTTCCCTGATATTCTGCTGTCCCCACTAGCACCCCCTTGCATACCACTCTAGTAACGTCTTATGTTCTTCCATAATTCAGGCTGTCCTGAAGCACTGTGGTGATCAAAGAGCAGGGCCAGAATCCTGCTGAGCAGCTGCCACTAGAAGAGTCACTTTGCTGGCAGTAAGGACTGAAGGAGAATATATTGGTCCCACCTTACTACACTTTTCCACCACCTGAGCTGCTTGGAGAGGCTGGACTCCCCCTCTTAGGGTTCACTGCTCCTTGGACTAAAAGGCAAGTCCCCAAATATGGAAAACCCAAAGGTCACTCCTTCAGAGCTGGCTTTCACAGGTAATGCTTCAAAAATGCTGCCCTGGAGCTTTAATTGTTGTGCAGCTGCTCAGTGGGGTCAGACATACAGCAGCGTGCTCTTTGGCTGCCTCCCTAAAGGTTTCACATAGTTAGGACTGTATTTTTATCTGCTCCTGGCATCCCTAATTTTAGCCAGCTGCAAGCCAAAGCACAGCCTCCCCAGCCGTGAGCTAACTGAGGCTGTTGCCTGTGCCACCGAGCACCCATGGGTGCAGGGGCCACCTGCCACTGCTCCCAGCCAGTCCCTGCTGGCACTACATCACAGATGTTTTGACAACTCAGCTGTACAACTTGCATGTCAAGGGCAGACAGGGACGCGTGTGTGTCTTTGTGTGTGTGTGTGCTGCCCCAGGGGTCTGGGACTAGGCAGGGGCCACTCTGCTAAGCTGCCCTTTTCAAAACAGAGACTGGCAGTGTAGTTTGGGGGCTGTCCTTGACAAAAGTGAGGCTTTCTTGTTCTCTTTCTGGCCTCAGAAAGCCTGCTTTGAAACTGAAGGCTGGATGTTGCTGTGAAGCCCATGCAGGGCAGAAAGCTGTGTGCTTTCAGTGGGTGCTGGAGGAGGGAGGCATGCTTGGTATTAAGCCTGTTCACCTACACATGCCCATGTCATTCTCACACCTCTGGCTATCAGGAACAAGCCAGATTTCTCCAGTTTCTGACCAAGTGGGTGTAAGCCAGCACTTCTGCAATCCCGAAGAGCCCAGGATGCTGCAGGTGAGAGCTGGGAGCTCCCATCCTGCATCCACAGGAAGGATCAGTGGGGCAGGGCCATGGGGGAACAGAGTGGTCCTTGAGACAAGAAACACCTTTTCCCCAAGGAGTGAGCACAGAGAAATAAGAACTGAGGCAAGCTTTAAATACACACAGCCCTCTTTGCACAGGGTTTGAGGTGTCAGAAGTCTGCTAGCTGATGGCAGTGTCTCCTGCCAGGGCCGGACAGAGTTCCCAGAAAAAGAACATATCATGTACAGCAGCTGGCCTTCACTGGAGCTGTGTCAGAGAGCATGCAGGAATGAGCACCATCAGCACTGCTCAGGAGGGAGCACTGACCCTCCGGGGCACTGGGGAGGGGAGGAGCAACTGCCTGGGAATTGAGTCCTTGGTTGCTGCTTGCTCTATATCCTTGGGCAAGTTTTTTTCTCAAGTATGTAGGTAAATCCCAATGTGCAAAGGAAAAAAAAAAAAAGGAGAACTTGGACTTTGCTAAGTCACTTACTTCCTAGGCTGTGTATTCTGTACCTGGTTGCCTGTTATTTAGGGACAGAGGCTGCAAAAGGACATCTTTGGTCATCAGACTCAGAATCGTGTCATTCAATCTCTGTCACAAAGCAGTCAGTGTCCATTTAAAACTCATTGGACTGTTCTCCCCTTCCTCCTCTGGTGATTAGGCACTTTGTAGTTCCAGACTTGTTTTATTCATAGCCCATTTGTCCTTAGGCTTTGCGCTTAAATAGCTCTTTTCCCTCCTGGGTGTTTAAAAAGAATTATCATATCCCCTTTCCATTCTTCTCACAAATGAAGCTCAGGCATGAAGGAAGGGGCAGTCATGGGCTTTCATTAGCTTGGTTTTAGATGAAGGGCACTGGCAGACCAGGCTCTGGAGTAAGGTCAGGGTGGGTGAGCATGGCATGGCCACCCCTACCCAGTCTGCTTCACAGAGCAACAGCTGCCCCAGCCTGTGGTCAGCTCCTGAGGAATGTCAGGGTCCGGGGCAGAGAACTTGAAATGGTGACTACAAACACCACACATGTCCACTGAGTAGGTGAGAGTGAACTCAAGATAGCCCTTCTTGGGCCCCCCACTCAGGATAAGGCCAAGAAAAAAATCTCCATTGTGAGCCTGGTGAGACACTGGTACAGGTTGCCCAGAGAAAATGTGGATGTCCCATCCCTGGAAGTGTTCAAGGTCAGGTTGGAGTAACCTTTGAGCAATGCGGTGTGATGACCCACCCTTAAGCAGAAGTCCCACCTCATCTAGTGGAAGGTGCCCCTGCCCATGGCAGGAGGATTGGAACTAGGTAATCTCTAAGGTCCCCTCAAATCCAAATCGTCCTGCATTTGTATGAAAGGCATCTTATACAAAAGTGAGACTCTGCCTCCTGAGAACCAGCACACCACAAAGGCATTGGGAACCCTTAATGGCACTTTTAGGGGAACCTGACTGGCATGGCAGGATGCCAAGACCAAAAAGGATGGACTACTCCACATTTTTCCTCAATTGCATTTCTGAAAGGAGGAGTGACTCGGAAAGAATCTCCATGCAGCTCAAGGTCTTGCATAGAAATGGCCTCAAATTGCACCAGGGGCAGTTTAGATTGGATATTAGGGAAAATTCCACTGTTGAAAGGGTGGTCAAGCACTGGGATGGCTGCTCTGGGAAGTGGTGGAGTCAACATCCCTGGAAGTATTTAAATGGCATGTAGATGTGGCACTCAGAGATATGGGTTAGTGATGGACTGTGGTTGGGTCAACAGTTGGACTCGATGACCTTAGAGGTGTTTTCCAATCTAAATTATTCCGTGATGCTATTGCACCTACAGAGGTTGTCTGCAACAGCTGGACTGTGATAAGAGTTTCACACTTCAGGGCCAGGAAAGACCACAAAACCTGAGCAGACTTGGCCTTGTACTCTGTCAGCAAAGCAAGCCCAATCTCACAGGAGTCTGCCGTGTCTCCAGGTGACACTGGCATTCTTTAGATCTTGGGATTACAGCTGGTTTCTGCTTGAAGAACTCATGTCAGTACAATCCTCTCCCCAGTCATAATTTAGCAGATGAGAAAGGTGGCTTTCAAAGCGCAGTTATGGCTGTGAAAGTGGGGTCTTAGGAGAGATGCTGCTCATGCAGCCAGTCCAAAATCACCACTGGGAACTGACAGAGGGGCTTCAAAGAAAGAAACGTGACAATAATAGTAATTCAGCCTTGGAAATTATTTTAGCCACTTTTATACAGAAAGATCAAGGCACATAGTTGTCCCTAGATGTCAATGTGCCCATCTGTGAAAGAGGGAGCTTTTTGTAACCTGTTTTTGTGATTGGCATATCAGTGAGTGAAATCCCCCTGGGTGCTACTACTAAAAATCAGTACTCTACTGGTTGTTGATGAGTTGAGACCTACTTACATGGCCTCAAAGGGGAAGTAATCAATGCACACTTTTTCCTTTTCTTTTCCCTTCTCCCTTCCTTCTTTTTTACATTAACTTATCTGTAGTGGAACCCACTTCTTTAGCAGCCATAGAAGCCAAAACACTTCTTTTATTACAGGCTCTTGCACTATAAGCTTCTGCACATAACTATCCAGCCAGGTGTCCCTCATCTCTCACCTTGAGGACTTGTTCTGTAGGGACCTAGAGAACTGAGAGTTTCTGTGACATTCATTGACCATGTCTTGCATATCCATATTTACATTCATATATCGACACTAAATTGCGTTGAGGCATTGTCCCATAAACATGGCCATTTTCAAAGAAAAAGTCTGAAATCTGAGTTTGTGAAACAAACAGAAAAGTGTGTTTAAAGAAATGGCTTGAGTTTATATTTCATTTTTACTGATATTTTATATATTTTTATGATTTTATATTTATATATCTAGACATGGGGATAACGTAGAATCTCATCTCCTGGTTGCTACGTTTTTTTGGAATAAAGTATACAGACCTAAACTGGTAAAACTTTATTCTATGTTGCATCAGAAGCAGAGAGAGACTTTTTGCTATATATTACATGGCTCTGAACTCTTATGGGAATATCTGCTTTTAAGAGAGTTCTAGACGATATGAGTGAAACTACCCCCATACCAGCTGATCTTGTACTACTTTTTCCATCCTGAGCTGGAAGCTGCAGTAGTTTCAGCACTTGGAAATAAATTAATTGGAAGGTAGAGCTTACACACAGTTTAATCCTTGCCTTTTACTGGACTCAAAATCCTTCCTTCCTTTTCACACTACAGGGAGATACTGGTTGTGTTTCCATGTATTACAGAATTGGCCAAATATGTGAAGGAGTTTCACTTTGTTTTGCCATTTGTTGCTAGAGGCTGGACTGATCCTGGGCCTCTTCTGGAGAGGGGAGTACCACATCCCTCTTCTCTTACCTCTTATTAGACTGCTTTATGCCACTCCAGTTCTCCACGAACTTTCAGTCCAGGGGCACTGTTGCACTGAAGGGACTGAAATATCTGGGCTTGATGAGCCTCTCTTTTTTAAGGATATTACACATGAACACAGATGGCAAGGGAAGAATGGTGGGGGAGCCAGGACTGAGGGAATTTCAGCAGAAAGAAGATACCAGAGTGCATTGCAGGCAGACTGCTATGATAGTAAGAACGCCTCAGCTGCTGGAGAGAGCTTCTGAAGTGCCAAAGGAAAGCCCCTAACACCAATGCTCATTTATTCTTGCTACATGATTCCTAGAGACAAGGGCTGGCCCACTGGAAGGCAAAACCGCCTATTTAGGAGATTCAGAGATGAGAAGGGAGAAGGTGTGAGAAGTGGTGGTATGAGGAGAAAAAAAACAGAACAGGTATTTCTCAGCTTCACTGCTTTGATCTTTTCCCCTCTTAACCCTTCTTTGTCAAAGCTGAGACTGTTTAGGACAAGTATATTTTTCTTTTACTTGTCTGTTAAACAAGCAGTTATTGTGGTTGCTTGACTGTTTCGTCTTCCTCACTGTGCTCACCTCATGGAGTCTGCAGAGTTCTTGTAAACACCACCACAGGATAGGAATGGCTACTGTTATCTCTGGGACTGCCTGGATCAAACTCTGCATTGCCCTGTATGGAGGCTTTTCCCTACTCATGATGCAGTAGCCAGTGGTGCAGAGTGGAGTCATAGAAGAAAGGTACACAAAGGAAAGGAACCCTTTAACCTGAGCTGTGAAACAGCCTGTGCTCATGATATCTCAGTCCTGGGCTGTCTTAGAACAATCCTTCCCCAACTCTTTCCCATCCTAGCCAGAAAGCAGCAGGCATCTCCAATCATTCCTTTGGCTATTTTTCCTGACAGACCAACCCAATAGCCCCCATCTTTCCAATCTGGACCTGATGGGCTGGCACTGCCTCCCTTGGAGCTGTTGTCATGAACAAACAATGGTCCAAAGAAGATGCTTTTGCTCCCAGAGGAATTCAGTTGTCCCTGGGCCCTGTTGGCACCAGGTGGAATCCAGCAGTGCGGCTGGCAAGAGCTGCTAGGACCATTTCATAATCATCATCACCTTCCTACCCCTTCTAAACTGGAAAGTGACCCTGGGCTGCATGGGAATTTGTTGATCCAGTACACCTGGATACAGCAAGCTGAAAACCCCATGAGCTGTGCCAAATGCAATATCAGCTTGATGACATCATCCCTTTCTGGTGATAGTGGGTGTGTATCCTCAGCTTTCGGCAGTGTCAGTCAGTCCTACATGCTGTTCTTCTTTCTTGGGAAGGAAATTTTTCCTATCATATCGCTTCTTGGTCTGCTGTTCATAGTTATGGTTTGGTAAAGTCCTTAAATAAGTGCTTAACTTTACGTATGTGCTGTCAGGTTGCCAGTTTGATTTCCTAAGTATATGAGAGGGTTGTGATTCTCTTCTCTCTCCCCTATCAGCTGCCTTCCCTAATAAGTTTTCTAGCTATTGGCCATTTTCAACCAAATTTTCCAGAGTCAGTGGTCACAAACATAATGAAGCTATTGCAAGTTTTGTGAAAAACAGACACTTGGAAGGGAAAAGGCTGAAGTGCCCTGGAAGAAGGAAATATTGCCATGTGAACTCAACACCCATGGAATTTCAACTGACCCAGTTAAGAGAGAGCCTCATGTGCTCTACACTCCTGGGAGAGGCCCCGGTCAGAGTTTGTTACTCATGAGATACATATTTCAAGGAAACCATGGTGGATGTCTCTTGCTCTTTTCTTTGGTGTCAAAGGTAATTCTTCCTGTCTTTGATCTTTGGAATTGTACATTTCTTATAAGGTACATGTGAGAGAAGCGGAAAAGGTGGACTATTTGGGGGTTTTCTGGACTTAAATTCACTAAGCCCACGTGCCCAACCACACATGTCCATGACACATTCTGACATAACAACTCTTAAGCACCAGCTCAGACCTTTGCTTTGCTCCACGCCTGCCTGTGTGTTGGATTATTCCTAAGGATGAAGACTGATGACATTGTATGGAAGGGGCTAAAGACACAATGTATTGCCAGGCTGTGAAAGCAGCATGTCTCAATGTGAAACAGCAGGAAAACTGTCAGTAAAGTAAGATGGAAAAACACGAGGTGCTCTAAAAAGGAGTATCTTATCACAGGCAGCACCCTGTGCTGGGAACCTCCCAAGCCAGCTGGTAGGGAATAGTGAGAGCCAGCGTATTTACCTCTTAGATACCTCATTTCAGGTGTAAAGGACCTTCAGCACTCAAATTCCTGATACCTCTAGTGAAATTAGATATGTAAAACCTTCCGGGGTGAACTTTTCTCAGGTTGGGCTGGAAGGAGAGCCCTGTCACTACTCCTGTGCCTACAGAGCAGCTCACTACTCTAAGACTTGCTCAAATTACAAGAGAGCTGAGTTCAGCTGCTGACTGCTTCCAGGAATACTGATCCCAGGCAGTTCATCTCACAGGTGAACAGCTTCATATCTCAGTCAAGGAGCCACTGCAGACATTTCTTTCCTTCTCCCTGTGCTGGTGAACGTGCAGTGAAGTCCGGCAGCTGAATGAGCTCTGACAGGGAAAATTAAGAGTGACCCTCTATGGCACAACACATTATGGCTTGAACTGAGGCAGTTGAACGCTCTCACAAGAAGGAGTAGATTACAGCCTGGCTTGCCCACTCCTTTCCTGAGTGCTCCCATGGTTGAGTTAGTACAGAAATTAGGAACAGTAGCACCATGCTGGGCTGTGTCCTATGCAGAATAGAACATATCTTCTCTGTGGCCTTCTGGCACCCTCTCCCCTTCTGATTCTCTGTGGGTGACAGAAGCAAAGAAATGCTCAGTCTGCAGATTTCTCTTGTATTTAGGCTGTCAGATTGCTGCTGCTGCAGTTCCCAGTCCAGGGGTGGGACTGTTCTGAAACTGTGAGACATGCACTGAATCAGCACTGCAAGAGCTTCGGAAATTTTGAGGTGAAAGCCACAAGTGCCAGTTGATGTGTGGCGCAGTTAGCTGGTAGCTGAGCACTAGGCAACTGGAGCACTACAATTATGTAAAGTCTGCTGCAGGTCTAACCCTCAGTCTCTTGCCCAAGGTCACGTAAGAAATCCATAGCAGAGAGCAATTGGAAACCAAATAAATCACCAGAATCCTAAGCTAATGTACTCATGGCTGTACCCAATCCTGAAAAACAAAAGCTTAAAGCCAGATTGTATTGCAGCTGTCACACCCTTGATATGGCTCATTGTTAGCATGAGTAAAGGTGTCATGGGACTCAACTGATGGCAGACATCAGACCACAGAACCATGGAAACATATAATGGACTGGGTAGGAAGGGATCTTAAAGATAATCTAGTTCTAAGCCACTGCCGTGGACAGGGACACCTTCCACTAAGCCAGGTTGCCCAGTAGTCTGTTCAACCTGGCCATGAACACTTCTAGGGATGGGACAGGCTTCTGTCAGGTTTCTGTAAGTATGTATCTAGTAACTGTTTGGCACCTATCAAGCACAAAATAGCTATTCTATTAAACAATAATGTGATTATGCTACCAACAATACTCATTTCAGCTGGATTTCAAGCATTACCTTTTTCTTTGCCAAACGTTATTTGATCACTCACCCGCAGAAAGTAACCATTACCTGACAGGTGAGTAAAACCTGGTTAGTTTTGAATCTTTCTTTCTGGCAGTCATCAGGCTTCCTGAGGAGGTCAGCAGACCTTGAACTTGACACTGGACATTTTTAGGTCCTAGCCCTCAGCAAGCACATTTTCTTATTCACATTTTCTACACTCTCAGGGGTGTAACACATTTTCTTTCTGGATCTGATAAATAAAGCTGAAGCGTTTCTTCTGTAATTCTCAATTCACTTTTTTCTAAATATGTCTTTTAGTTGAGAGAAATATTTGCAAGCCCCTGGTAGGAAGCATGCACCTAACAATCAAGGCTTGCAGCTGTATGATTCCCTAGATTACAGCTACACCACAAGAAGGAATGCTATGAATCTACATTGTCACTTTTACCATGATTTATTTTACTGAGGATTAATGAATCGTTTGTTCACCAAAGAATTAACAACACTCTTTTTCCAGCACAGAAGTGAATGGTTGCATTAACAAGCGGCTATAGACTGATTCCAAGCAGGCAACCAAGTGTCAGAAAAACAAAAAGGGATTTAATGCTGCACCAACAGGGAGCTTTTGCGATGGGGATCTAGGACACCCATTTGCTGAACTGCTTGATAAGGTTTCTTGGCTGCCTGCTCCTAGTGGGATAAAAAATGGGACTCAGTCCAGAATACAGGTGGGATACTGGCTTGCACAGAATGAGAAAGGATCAAAAAATTTCAGGCTACGGACTCAGGTGCTGGGATTTGGGAAAGCTCAGCTGAGCTGGGTTCATGTTTCTGATGTTTGTAAGGTTACTTGCTATCGTCTGAGTTTCTGACAGACAATCTAGAAAAACCATTTCCCAGCAAACTGAGAAGAGCACAAAAGAGGCTTTTTCCTGGGCTTTGCAGAATTTGGGAAGGGGCTATCTGAAATCCAACTAAACAAACTTTTAGATGCTCAACCTCGCCTGCATGAGACCATTTGACTCTCCTGTCTTATGGCTGCTCTCCTCTGAGCAGTGCTGCGCTACTGACCCCGGCTGGGATATGCAGCGGCACTTACCTCCAGGACCATCTCTGTCATCTGGAACTGCTTCTGGGAGACCTTGTCAGAGCTCACAGGCTCATGGAAGAGCAGGCAGAGCATGTCATACTTCTTCAGTGCCTGTTTGTAATTCTTCTCATTCAGGTCGATCACTCGGTCTTTCCCATCGTAAGTAGGGAAGTTCAGTCCCTCTTCTGCCTTGCAGCAGAAAAGCAGGTAAAAACCTGCCAGGATCCAGCAAATTGCCTTCATAGGGGTGCCCTTGGAGTGCAGTAAAGGGTTGGTAAATGTCCCCCTCTTTCTTAATTTGAGAAGAGAGGGTGACCAAAGACTCCAGGTGAAGTTTGAACTAAGTTTTTCTTAGTTTCTCTCTGCTGCTTTCCTAGTGTTGAGCCCAAACACTGAAAGGCTGGTGGAGAGCAGCAAACTTTGCTGTCCTGTACTCACAACAAAAAGAGAGACCGATGGGAGAAGCTGTCAGGCCAAGCCCTGGATACCTTACATAGCTGTGTCCAGCTCCCGTGTCATTAGGAACTCCATTTTTAGGAAGCAGTTGTTTCAGGCTAAAAATAAACCCTGCAATGAATAAAAAGGACAGATATGACACCATTGAGGGACTTGCTGGCACTCTGCATCATCTGAGAGAGAGGGAGTGGGCAAGAGGGAGGGAGTGGAAGATGTCAGTCCTGGGAATATGCAGGCAGGGTTGGAGAAGGGACAGACTTCACTCATACAGGGAACCAAGGCACAGACTGTCCTACTAGGAATTGACAAAAATAGAAGGTATTTACTGCAATTTATAATAAGGGTATCTCTCTTTACATCCCTTTGGGCATCACAGTGATTAGGCTTTTGATAACAGATCTCAGATTAAACAGTTTCAGAGCCTCATCTGCACCACTAGAGGAAAAGTCCTGTTTCCTCAGCAGCAAAGGAGGTGAACACTCCTGAGACTCTTTCTCCTGCCTGGAGCACCATTTGGAGCTCCTGGCTGACATTCAAGGTGCTTTCTGAAGCACATTCTCTGCTTGTGGGGCAGCAGGAGAGTCGCTGGCCCTTGGACCTAATCCAAAAGCAGAGGGAAGCTTATGTTGCAGCCTCCCATTTTCACAGCAGTTCCCAAGCCCCATACATTGCTGGTGAGTGGTTAAACCTTATTGTGCTAAGGGGGCTGAAGGGTGGGAGGCACATGCCCAAAACAGTGTCTTGGGGCAGGATGCATGGCTCCCTCAAAAGCGTGGTCAGATGGCACCATCACTGCCAGCCTTCCTTTCTAGGACCTGCCTGTTTGGACTGGAGCAAGTTTTTCACATAACCTTCTTGCATTTCCCAGCAAGCTGTCCTGCATATTCCTCCTTCTTCATGTCCCAGGGATGGTGGCCTGTTCCTCCTTTTGCAGGAGCTCAGCACCAGCTGCTGCTTTGCTGTATCACCTGCACAGCGTTGCTGGGGGAGAGCAGTTCAAAGACACAGTCCCTCAGCTCTTCCCCTCCTCTGACCACGGTGTCACCTCTGACCCATGACTGGCAGCAACAGGCAGGTGGAGGCAGGCCAGCTGGCCACAAGCCAGCCCCAGGGCTGGCACGGATCCACTGGAAAAGGCCTGCTGAGAGGCTGGCAGAGAAGAGCTTGACAGGGGGCACGGCTCCCTTCCCCCTGCCAAAGTGATGTGCAGACAAGTGGCCTTATCAGGTCTTTTCCTTGCATGCTGCTCCATCACAGCTTTGCTCCATCCACACCAGGGAAGAGACAATGTCCCTTCTTAACGCAGTTGTTCCCATTTAATTGTATGTCTGGGACTATTTCAATATTTGGGGCAAAAGGTGAGCATTATTTAGCAATTACAGAATCATAGAATCATTTAAGTTGTAAAAACTCTAAGATCATTGAGTCTAGTCATTAATCAAACACTGCCAAGTCCACCACTAAACCATGTCCCTAAGCATCACATCTACACATCTTTTAAATCCCCCAAGGGATGGTGACTAGAACACTTTCCTGGGCAGATTAAACACATATCCTGGGTGCCTTAGGAGCACACATCCTTTCACTTCTATGTCTGCTTTCACTTCCCACCTGAACAGCCCACAACGCACTGACTGAAACCCTCTGGGTAGCCCACGATGCACTGACTGAAACCCTCTGGGTAACAGTTTCCAAATCTGTCTTATTTCCAAAGCCTTTTCAGAAGTTCAACATTTGCTGGCAAATTTAAGTCCTAATGACAAAGCCTGAGGAATCTGGGTAAAAGCCAAAGCATGACAGCCTCCGAAATACACTTCTTAGAGGCAGCCTTCAGGGGCAGTCATTTTTAGAGGGAGAAGTAAGTCTGAATATGTCTGATTGCTTTTAATGGGAGACACAAGGCTTGTATCACAGTGGGTGGCAATGGCTGGTTAGGTTTATGCTGAGTGTTTAGGAGATAGAACACAGAACCGAGTTTGTGGCATGACTAGGCATACATTAAGCTGTTTGCTTGCTTTTGAAGGATCCCCATGGATCTGGAGTGCAGGAGCAGGCTTCACTGGCATCCCAATGTGTTTTAAAGCAGGAACACCTTAGACAGGGTATGAAAATGAAACATACACAGCTACTTCAAAAATTGGCTTATGAGGCTCCTGACCTCCTTTACTCTTGTAGATCTTCAGCAATTGCTCCACTTTGATATTCCTCAAACTATTTTTGATGTGCTTATTCTCTCATCTGAATAACTTTTTAATCTGCCTAAAAATAGATATAATCCAATTTTCATTTCCTCCTCTTTTTTTTTCTATCAAAAAAGGAACAAAAATGCTTCTTATTCACAAAAATTGTTGCTTCATTAGCCCCACATGAATCTCATTTATCTGCTTGTGCCATGAGTAGCAAATATTTGTGATTGTTAGGCTTCACCTCTGCATCAAAGGGAATTCTTCCAGCAGACTAACACTGGGTGTCATGGTCACCAGGGTCTCTTTGTGTCTCCACTCAGAACATCAGTGGGACTGTTAGGGTTAAATCAAGTGGACATTTTCTGTGGTCTTCTAGCTCTATATGAAATTCAAGACACTTTGTTCACCAAGGCAGAAGTAAGGGTGAATCCCTCAAAGTGCCTCAATCACCTGAAATTCTTAATTTCAATAAACTTTATTGAAAGCAGATGTTCAACTTGCAGCCCTGCCAATACAGATCCGAAATCCTGGATTCATGTGTTTTGGGATGTTCAGAACAGCAGTTAAATACTTGAATCTGAGCAGAGCTGCTTTGTTTTTTCCCCTGGGGAATAGCAGAGCTGGGACTGAAGCAGATGCTCCCACAACCTGACAAAGGCCGTAAGTATGGTGCCTTTCTCTTCATCATCTCTCTTGGTGCTAACAGCAGCACACTGAAATGTGCTCATCTCAACCCCAGAAGCAAAACTCCTTGGAATTTCAAAGTGTGTCTATCCACTCTCAGATAATGTTTTAAATTTGGAATTTTGGGCCAGGCTCACTGTCAAGAAAAGTACAGTGTGCAGACCCCATGCATTTGGGGGAGTTTTGTTGAAGGCCCATTTCTACAGGACACTGACATAAGTTTTCTCTGTGTGTCAGATCCTCTTTCATAGGGTAGGAGCAATAGCATTTCTCCATGGGAGGGAAGGATGAGACGAGCAAAGAAATTTCACAGACTTCTCTGTGAAACTTCAGATTTTGCACTCATGTGTTCACTGCAAATACTTTGTGCTATCTTCCTGCATAGTCCAGTGTCTTCCTGATCCCACTTAACTGCCTGTGGTTTCAACACATGTGTCTCTGTGGGCAGTGTCACACGAGGGAATGATGTGGTCTGAACTAAATCCTGGGACACTTGCCTTTCAGCTCAGATATCTCATTTCCTGGCAAAGCTGGCATCTGTTAGTCTCTGACATAAGCTGACTGCAAGGTTCAACCTCCCAGCTTTAATTACTTGACTATTGACTCCTTCATCCATTCTGTTGCTGCATCTCTTAATCCTGCCTCAAGAAACCAGTATAATGCTTTTCCCCAGCTAACTATCCCAGAGATGTTTTCCTGAAAGCTTTCTGAGGAATGAGCTGGTAGGGCTCACTGCCTGTCCACCCAGACAGGTGCCCATATTATTCAAACAACCTTCAGAATTGGCCCAGAACTTGAGGCAAAGAAAGAGATAATTAAGAGGAAACACTTGCTGTTGGTTTATTCACTGCTGTAGGCCTTCTGGGTTCATCCATCAAGCAAAATTCTAGCTCCAGGGATTTAGGTTGCAAAACCACCCCTGACATTCATTGAGGTAGGTTTTTATTTTATTTCTTCCACTTTTGTGAGGATAGGTAGTCATTAACTCTGCTCAAAACAGTACAACTTCATGCCTTCAATTCAGGCTTGCAGAAATGCAGGGTGGGGATGTAGGATAAATAAAAATCTCCTTCTTCTTGACTTTTTTCCTACTTGTATTATAAATTAGGGATATACACTTGATGTTCCTCCCTCCTAGCCACTGCAGCTGCACTCCCTGCTGCTGTTCTCACCTTCACTGTCCTTTCAATCTCACACAGTAAAAGAGGTCCCCAGGCACTGCTGATCCAAATGTTTCAGTGAGCCTTTTTTTCAAGGCTTCAGGATTTAGGGTTCTGCTTTAGCTAATCTCTTTTCAAGCTTCTAAGACCTTGTATGTTTTGCAAGATAGGAGTATTCAGAAAATATGCCTTTTGCCACCAGCTAGCCAAGCAAGGTCACAGCGGGTAATAGTTTGCAGTGTACTGCTATGACCAGGGTGGGAGCTTCAGAGACACACTGAACCTTCCTAAAGAGACCAAGGGGAACACTGCTATCCTGAGAAAAGCTCTGCAGTGTAAAAAACCTGGTTCTTTCTCCCTTCCCTTCAGCCCTGAAAGGTGATAAGTCTTTCATTGTGCTTTACAATGCCTGTACTCCAGTGCAGTCATGCCAGTGATGGCAGGCATGTACAAGGAGTTGTATCATTGGCACTCCCTCCCTTTTCTACCTGTTACAAACTACCAGAGACCTTTGTAGTACCTGACAGTACTTTGACTGAGGTGTCTTGAGACCTGCTGTGTGATAAGAAGATGCTATAAACCCTTTCTGACTCACGGACACTGGTTTTGATGAGGAAAAACAAATATAGGGCAGACAAAAGCACTTCTATGAAATTATATAGAAGTTGTAAAGGGAAAGTCAAGAAGATAATCCAGGTGTCCTAACTTATTCTCAGTCAGATAGACATTTCAAAAAAATACTGTCTTTTTTAAGCATTGCGTCCCTGTCCTGGTTTGAAGGACAGGTGTCTGCTAAGGAAGGCAGGAACGTCCCTTGGAATGGAAAATGTAAACCCCTTCCCTCTGAATTATTGTAATTTTGAAATTAAGGGGCTCTCAGGCAAAGATAGGGGAATAGGAATAACAGTTCTTTACTAGTATTTATAATAAAGCAAACAAACAACAACTACTATGGCATTAACAACAAAACAGAAACAGGAACCTGGTCCCAGCTTTCTGGCCTGCAGGCACTGTCCCCTTGGGTGCAGTGGTCACAGCTGGCAGGGGTGCTGGTGGCGCTTGGTGGGCAGGGCAGGTGCGATGATTCCCCCGCGGCTGCAGGGGGCGCTGTGGCACGAGCTTCAGGAGCGCGTGGCAATGGCAGCTCAGCTGGGACGGAGAGGGATGGAAGAGTGCGGCTTTGCTTCACAAACCCCTGGGGAAGTCGGTCCCGGTGCCCCAGCAGAACTCTCGGAAACAGCAAGCTGGGACGGCAGGTCTTTTGTATGCAAGGGGTGCGGGGCTGCAGCTCAGTGAAACCCAGAGCAGTGCCGAAGGAGCCGCAGGGACAGGGGCAGCAGCAGCCCGGCTCCCAGAAGGGCAGAGAGAGGTGAGCTCAGGATCCTGGGCACCCGAGCAGATGGTAAATAGGTCCCAGTTCAGAGCAGGGGATCACCCACGGCAGAAGAAAACAGCTCTTGGCGGGGCACCAGCGGCAGCCTGGAATTCGTCTCCCTGAACCAGCACCTTCAGCTGTGTTCCCCTGAAGCTGAGATCGAGCAAGAGAGTGTCCGCAGCTGCTCCAGCCTTTTACCAGCCCCAATTCTCGAGATCTCTCCCCCCACCCCACCCCGAGAGAAACTCCCGACAGAACAGTAAAACAGAAATGCCTCTCTCTCCCTGGGGCTTGGCCATTTCTTTTGTTCTTCTTAAGTATCCAGTCGTTAGAGCTCCTTAGCAACTTAATGGGAAAAAATTCTATACGTTAAAGAAACAAAAGGAAAGAAAACCTAACCCCCAACAGTCCCCTAGAGCACAGTTGCTCTGTGCACCCTTAGGGGGATCATTGCACCCCTCTGCCTTTGGGACCTGGTCTAGCATCTGTGACTTTACGTGTCAAAAAGTAATTTAGAAGGTCAAAACTGTCCCAGAAGGACTGGGATAGTTACCTTCTAATGAGCTAATAATCCCTACACAGCAAGAAAGGATTTAACTAAGACATCACTGTGGCCTCAGCAATTACTAATAATATCATAATAATTTAGTTATTATTAATAAAGACAAAGAAATAAAACACATGATCTGACGGAGTATGTTCCTTTCTGAAAAACCTTAGGGCACAAACAGCCTGGCCATTTCCATCAGTCCCCTCCCTTTTTCTTGGAGGAGATGGGATCACCAGACTCTTGCCCAGCCTTGGTCATGATCGGTATGTCCAAGCATGTGTCCATGTGTCTGTCTGCATGCACCCATGCATGCATTAACCACTGGCACTGCTTTCACCCAGCTCTGCGGGGCCAGGCTCTAAAAGAAGGATCCCACATAGAGCACACCCAGTTGGGGAGGACAGGTCTGGGGTGACACCTGCACCTCAGGTTTCTCCTAGGCATGAGAGCATCAGCATATTTAATAACATCTTGATGATTGGAGGGGTGTTTAATTTAGTGGCGTGGCGCCTGCTGCTGCTGACAGAGCTGTTCCCAGCAGATTTACACCTGTTTCAATGGAGTGCTCAGCTCTACTTTGCTCCGGGCCTCTTGTGCTGCCCCTCAGAACCTTCCTCCTCCCCTGCCTGGACAGTGACGTCTGTTGGGGCACAGCTGACAGGCTGGGAAGCGCTGGGGTGAGCTCAATGCGCCACCAGGAACCTCATTCCTTTTGAATGATCAGCCAGACAAGCTTAGCACGCTCCTTAATTTTGTAAGGAGACAGAGAGGATTTGCTGCTCTTGAATTTCTGCTCCATTTTTACCTCCTTCTTCTCCTCTAACTTGTTTTTAAACTGTCTGGGATGGCCCCGAGTCTCTAAAAATTTCATTCATCAGGCACTCGCATTTCTGGGGTGAATAGGTTTCCAGGCAGTCCAAATGTCTTCCAGCCAGTCCATTATGCATGCTCTGGGCATGCTCTTTTTTTTGGTGTCAGGCAAATTTCGCAAATTTTTCAAATTCTTCTATGTGAATAAGTCCTACTGGCAGCAAATCCACCATGGATATTGGTATGTAGGTGGGGTACAGTTACACAGTGTTCCCAAGAATTCAGAAGTAATGACAAAAGTATCCCCTTCCCTTGGATCATTAAGTCAGCCTAGAAATATGGAGATCTGAAAAGTGTCTTTCTTGTGACATCTTTCTCTGGCAACTTCAGGGAGCCTCTGCTTAAGCTTTTACCTGCAGTCACAGAAGAGAGAAAAGCTTCTCTATTAAAGCGTCTGTGTTTGAAAATGGTAGTGGAAATATTTGGGTAATAGCATGAAACCTGTCATGAAGAGCCACAGAAGGATCTGAAAATCATAAACTGTATGATGATATAGTGGAAGTTAGCAAAAAAGGTAGAGACTTCACCTTGCTCCTTAGGCATGGCTGAAAACTGCTGCTGAAGCCAATGGTGGGAAGAGGCATGTCATAGAATCACAGAGTCATAGCATAGTTTGGGCTGGAAAGGACCTTAAAGATCATCTGGTTCCAATCCCTCTGCCATGAGCAGGGACACCTTCCACTAGATCAGTTTGCTTGGAGCCCCATGCAACCTGGCTTTGAGCTCTTCCAGGGATGGGGCATCCAGAATTTCTTGGGGCAACCTGTGCCAGTGCCTCACCACCCTCAGTGTAAAGCATTTCTTTCTGTTATGTAATTTAAACCTACTCTCCTTCAGTTTAAAGCCATTATCCCTTTTCATATCACTATATGCCCTTGTAAAAAATCTCTGCCTTTTTGAAAAAATGCATCTGCCATACGGAAAATCAGCCACTACCCACAATTCATGTGGTTAGCAGAAACATTTGGGCAGAGGAAACATTCTGAAGCTTCTTCTGAATCTTTTTGCCATCCCCCCCCCCCCCCCCTCC
>WEKY01055340.1:569495-598873 GCA_013390045.1 Picathartes gymnocephalus
CTTAGAAACGGCCACCCACTCTTGAAGAAACATTGTCTTGCCTTGAGGAAGAGTCTCTTAATCCTGGGACAGAGCACTGGCCCATTGACTGTGTCTGCTGTGGGACGCTGGGAAGCAGAGGTTGGGAAGCAGAGGCTCCACCTGGGTCGGCTGGATGCTCAGAGGAGCCCTGCTAGAAGGAAGATACCTCTGCAGCAGCCTCCTGCACCAGCTCTGTCCTGAGACAGAAAGCAAAAAAGCCCAATACCCCCAAAACCATGCAGCCAATGCTTTCCTGGAGGAAAAAGCAGTAGCTGTGTCCCTCCAAGCCTGGGGCCAGCAGGGTGTTATGCTAGAGCATGGTTTGGCTTTTCTTCCTAACCTGAGGTTTCTAGTTAAGTACCACCTGGCAGCACCCCTGAGCTGCAACCTGGGTCATGGTTTCCATAAAGGGCTGCTGGGTTCACTCATATTTATAACGCTCATCCTCGGCATGGCGTGCCAGCTTGCAGAGGTCAGCTCTCCCCCAGGAGCGGGGAGTCATTCCACAGACTGTGCTCCTGTTTCCATCCCTGCCTGCCAAGGGGCCTCCCACCCCCTGGCAGATGGGACCCGGGGGTGGCTGGCTGAGGAGCATGGCAGAATGGTCTGAGGGGTAAGGGCATTAGGAAAGAGGGTGCAGAGGAGATACAGTGCCTCGTTTCTAGTGTAAACTCTAGGAGGTAAGCGTATGGCTTTCTCTAATGCTTCAGGGAATGTGGAAACCACTACATCCCTGTGGGAGACAGTCTGTCTGCAGGGAGGTGAAGAGTATTCTTCTTCAGGTGCATTTTAGCCAGTGCTGTGCGTAAGGAGGATCACAAAAAACTAAGGCATGGGTCCAGCTTGGTCCCTTCTCCTCTGAGTTCATCAAAGATGACTTCAGACTGACCCTTAGAGCTGCCAGCTGTACCACATGGTACACTCCAAATGGAGTTGTACCAAAGAGAAGATCAGACCACCAGATGCCAGCCTGTGGCCAACATTCAGATATTCCTCAAGGCTCAGCAGCAAGCTATGACATTGCTCTCAACAGGTCCCTTGCTGGGTGCCGTGGTCCTGGTGAATGTTGAAGATCCCTGACTGATGGGTATTTTAATGGGCAGGAGACAAAAGCCAGCTTGGAGGATGTGGCACGTTTTAGAAGTCAGGCTGATGGTGTTCTTTGTCCTCTTGTGTCTCAGAGCACGTGCATGGGGTGAGGAGGCAGCACTGCCAGCTCAGCTCTTCTGCCTCTCAGGAGCCACACGTCACAGCTGTGTGTAGCACCCGCATGCTGACGGCTGCAACTAAGCCCCTACAAAGCCCCCTGGATTATCAGGTGTGGATATACAGGGCAGGGATGCAGTAATTTGAGCTGGAGTAGTTAGTGTAGTCAGGCAAATGTCATATGTAAAAAGAGGATCTGAAATGATCTAGCACAGCAGTTTGTGCTCAGCTCTTACTGGCCAGTGGCAGGAAACTAAGACAGCTTTATTTTAGTAAATATAACTGATACCCGTTCATCCTTGGTCAATGTATTTTTCTTGTTGGTTTTATTTCTTTCTTTTTTTTAAATGTGTTCTTTTTCTTTCTTTCTTTCTTTCTTTCTTTCTTTCTTTCTTTCTTTCTTTCTTTCTTTCTTTCTTTCTTTCTTTCTTTTCTTTCTCCCTGCCTTCCTGTAAAGTGGTGTTTTCTGGACTACTTATATTACTATTTCAACAGGGTTAAAGCCTGCAGATTTATGAACACAATGCCCTTTTAAAGGCCATTTTCAAGCTGCAGTCATTTAAGGATCATTATTTCCTTTGCAAATAACAGATTTTTGGGGTTTAAACAGCCAATTTGATACTTAAGGCTAGTCTTGTGAAGATGTGAAACTCTGATGTTTTTTCCTGCTCCTAGAGTTTGTTTTGATTGCTATTTGTCCAGATCAGACCCACAAAGGAGAGATTTAGGCAGTTAAATGAATCAGAACAGGGCCTGAGTCATTGGTGCATTTAAAATTTTTCAAATCTGGTGAAGACCCTGAGTATTTAAGATTTAAGTTAGTCCTTTCAACTTCCATGTGTTGTGATCATACACAGAACTATGTGATCGAACAACATCATTTATCCTAACAATGTCAACCCAAATAACTGCACATGCTGAAAAGGGGACTACCCAGCAATCATCTCAGGCAGACTTTTCATTACATTAATTGAAGTTTTAATTGAAAAAACCCAGCTAAAACTCTCCAGTGGCAGAAAGAACAGATCCTGCAACATAAAGGACTTGAAAAGTGTGTTTTAATTCAACAGAACTGTTTGGAATGAAAATATGTCTTTTGACATTGTGAACTGTAATATTTTAATTTTTATCCAAATTCCCTTTCTGTACCTAAACTGTGTCTCAGATGAGACACACAGGGAGACCACTGCTTGAGGATCAGGCCCTAACACACAAACACACACACACACACACACACACACGCACACACAGACACACGCGCACACACACACACACACACACGCGCGCACACACACACACACACACACACATATTTACTGGAAATATTTTGAAGGAAACATGGAGAGCCTGATACTCAGGTAGAGGTTGCAGGAGCGACCAAACCTGCCCAGAGTTTTCCAGTCCTGAGAGATTTCACTTATTAAACTGTAGTGAACCAAACGCTATGACCAGCTGCTGTCTTATAGGTATCCAGTGACAGTAGCTTGGCTTTTCTTTTTGGCCTGTAAATTACTGTACACAGGTGGGGAATTTATTAGCATAAGTAAAATCAGGAAGCAGCACTCCATCCATCTCCCCACTGACACTGACAGGCTGTGAGATGTTGACCTTCTCTGAAGTGTTAGTCTGTATGGCCCTGAACCCAGTGAAAACACTTAGGCCTGTGCTTAATTTTGCATCCCATTAGGTCTGCTGTTGCGCTAGAAGTTAAGTATGTGGGTCACTGTTTTCCTGGATCAGAGCCCAACTCCTGAAGGTCCTTCAAGATTTAGCTAGATAGAGCTTCTTAAATGATATGATGCAATTAACGTAATGGAATTCTGCTCTCTTTTCTGTTAGTGGCTGGTTTGTGATGGGGAGGCTGGGCTGCTCAGAAGTATACAGCCAGCCATTAACAGTTTCTCACAAACTATCAACTAAAAACACATTAATAATTTTTAATTATCAAAGTCTCTGGGAGATCAGCCTTTTTGTAGCTGATCAAGGCTGTCCCTCCTTGCAGACCCAGCATCCACACGCAGAGGTCTAAATTAAGAGCCAAACTCTGAAGCTCAAAAGGGACTTTGCTTTAGCTAGGAGCCGTCAGAAGACTGAGAGCAGCTACTGCAGGATGATCAGGTCTTTAGATGAATTGGTGGCTCTTGAGTCTCCTTAGTGGTGGGATATTGCCCCCTGTGTCATGGTGGTGTGCCTGGCATGGCAGGAGACAGGGACTGATCTTTCCATCTCCTCTCACACAGGCCAAGGAGGCGACCATGACCTAGAACCACAGAACCACAGAATGTTTTGGGTTGCAAGGGACCTTAAAGATCATCTAGATCTAGAGATCTGAGAAGTCTCTTGCTCATGATATTTCTCCAGCATGGCACCTTCAGGGCGCCTGTGCTCAAGCTTTTACCTGCAGTCACAGAAGAGAGAAAAGCTTCTCTATTAAAGCGTCTCTGTTCGGAAATGGAAGTGGAAGTGTTTGGGTAATAGCATGAAGAGCCACAGAAGGATCTGAAAATCATAAACTGTATGATGATATAGTGGAAGTTAGCAAAAAAGGTAGAGACTTCACCTTGCTCCTTAGGCATGGCTGAAAACTGCTGCTGAAGCCAATGGTGGGAAGAGGCATGTCATAGAATCACAGAGTCATAGCATAGTTTGGGCTGGAAAGGACCTTAAAGATCATCTGGTTCCAATCCCTCTGCCATGAGCAGGGACACCTTCCACTAGATCAGTTTGCTTGGAGCCCCATGCAACCTGGCTTTGAGCTCTTCCAGGGATGGGGCATCCAGAATTTCTTGGGGCAACCTGTGCCAGTGCCGTGTTTTTGAGACCCTCGGCTTTTCCTGAGCTTTAGATACTTGTGCCCAGCCCATCCTTCTTTCCCCCTCCTCCTTCGCGGCCTCTCCCGTGCCCGCCGTGCGTCCCCTGCCCGCGGCCGCCGCCTCACGGGGAACCGCCAGGTGGCGCTGCCGCCCCGCAAGTGGCGCCGCGCGCTCTTCCCGCCTTGTCCCGGCAGCCGCGCGCGGGCCCTGAGGGGCGTCCCGGGGAGGGGACACGGGGACAGCCCGGCCGGGGCAGGGACAGCCCGAGTGACAGGGACAGCCCGCCGTGGGACAGCGGGGAAACCCGCGCCTGGTGATGCATGGGCCGTGCCGTGGCCTGCCTTGCCCGCTCGGTGCTTCCTGACCCCTAGGCTGCCCCTTTCAGAGAGCGGGTCCGGTTCTAGAAGCACCTTCGCCGTGTTTCACTCATGGTGCCAGCAGTGTGCGCTTGTGGGCAAGAAGTCCAGCATATCCTGGGGTGCTTTAGGAAGAGCAATGCCAGCAGGTCGAGGGAGATGATGCTATCCCTCTGCTCAGCCTTGGTGAAGCTGCATCTGCAGTACTGTGTCCAGTTCTGGGCTCCTCAGGACAAGAGAGACAGGGAACTCCTGTAGCAGGTCCAGATAAGATGATTAAGGGACTGGGAGCATCTCCCTTGTAAAGAATGGCTGAGGCAATGGCACCTGTTCAGCCTCAAGAAGAGAAGACAGAACCTTATCAATGTATTCAAATATCAGAAGGGAGGATGCCAAGGGGATGGAGCCAAACTCTTCTCGGTAGTGCCCAGCAACAGGACAAAGGGCAACAGGCAGAAAGTGGAACACAGGAAGCTCCTGTGTTCCTCTGAACATGAGGAAGAACTTCTTTACTGCACAGGTGACCGAGCACTGGGACAGACTGCCCAGAGAGGATGTGGAATCTCCTTCCATGGAAATATTCAATAATCGTCTGGACATGATCCTGTCCAGTGTGCTCTCCACCCTGCTTGAGTGGGGAGGTTGCAGCAGATGACCACCAGAGATCCCTTCCAGCCTTACATATTATGAAATTCTGTGTTTTAACCAGGACTGATACAGAGGTCTGGGCTCCAGAGTGGTCCCCGTGGACAGTGTTTGCACAGCTGACAGAGTGTCTGCAATGTGTGAAGGAGTGGCGGGGAGTCACAGGATTTTGGAGGTAACTGCTAGGGTGAAATTCAGGTCTTGGCTTTCCATTTTTAAATTCTGAGGACCCCAAAGTTGCAGAGGGCAACTTGAAGCCATGATCTATGGCAGGGTTTTAAAGGGTCAGAAACCAAAATGTAAAAAAACTCACCCCTTCCCAACCAAATACACACATAAATGTCTATTTATGTAAATTAAGTCTTAGGATTTAAAAATATTCACATAACTTTGACAGCTGCGATTTTTGAACAGGTAAAGATGGGTCTGCTGCATTTTAGGGGTGTGATAAACCCTTCTCCCACGGCTGAATCCAGCAGCAAGGCACACCCCCACCTTCCCCACGGTGGGGTGCTTTTTCTACGTTCTTCCAGCACTGATGGAAACAAAGCTACATGGCCAGTTGGGCTCAGGTTTAGCCTTGTCTGCTGGGGCCCCTCTTCACACCAATTCAGACAGCCTGGCATCAGTCCCCCTCTTTGTACACCGGAGAGAGGGGCAGGTCGGGGCACACAGCACAGCGAGGAGCGGCGGGGTCTCCAGGCAGCGCTCGGCGAGCGCTGGCGGGCACAGATGGTGTTATTTCCCCCCGAGGGCCGCGGGGTGCCCGCAGCGATGCTGGTGTGCGGCTGAGCAGGGCGCTGGGATTTGCATGTGCCCTTTGCACGCCAGGCGCCGGCTATTTAAATGACAATGGGGCGAGGGGCAGGTTAGGTATATATATAGACAACAGTGATATTTCTCTGTCTGCATGGGCTGCTGCTGGCAGCTGCAGTCCAGCAGCCATCCTTGCCTCCCCTATCAATATCCTTTCCCCTGAGCTGGAAGGACTAAGGGATAATTTAGTCTTTATGCTAGTTTGGACTTTGTCTGATTACCAGCTGAGCCTGATTACACAGGCCTTGCTGTCCCTTCTGGGAAATAATCCAGACAGCACAGAGGGGCCACTTCTCCTCCTGCCAGTTTTGCCACTGCCAATCCTTCTGATTTTATTTTGGATTGCAGGAAGGGTGGCTTGTCCTCTCCGCTGTCCTCCCTGTGCACCCACTGTCAGGGACCAAAGGACCTAGTTTTTCCTGAGGACCGTAAATCACATGCACACACAGGGCTTGAATACAAACGTAGAGCCAGCTGGTGGGGAGCTGAGCTCTTGTGGTTACTGATGACATGGAGCTGGGTCCTGCAGCAAGGAGCAAAGTGGGGCCCATCTTCAAGGGGCCTCCTTACCCACCCGAGTTTCCCTTTTCTTTCACAGTTTGGTACCTCGGTATGTGTCAGTGGGTGCCTTAGATATGTGTGTAACTGGGAAGTGTGAGCTGTCAGGTAGAAACCAGTCCAAGCAGCAACGCTGAAGATCTCTTCCAGCTGAGCATCCCAGCTCCGGCTGTTTCACTGGGAACAGAGCGAGTGTCAGGCCAGGCAGTGTTGAAGTACTGGGAACTGACAGCAGCCAGCAGTTGCCATCCAGCAGCCAGCCCATCCTCCCCCACCACTTGCCACTTAGGAGCACTTGGATCAGCCAGACACAAGATTCAGATCTCCATCCATATCTACAGTTCTGTAGAGTTCAGAGGAAGTGAAGTTTTGGCTTTGGACTTATGCAATTTTCAAAGCTAATGAACAGATGGTGTTTTACTTGCTGTCTCCAACCCCTTTGTATTAGCTGTCATCCAAGTCTAAACACCATAGATGAATTAGGATGGTCATATTCCCACATTCACTTGGAGGGGAATTATGTGGAGAGATTGAGGGACATAATGCAAAAAGTCCTAGAGCCAGGACCAGTTTAAAAACACCTCTGCATAGCTGGAGCAGTGTGTGTTGCACAGAGGAGTTACCACAACTTTTGAAGCTCAACGAAAACGCTTGACCCTTGACTTGAGCTGAGACCTCTGGTTATTGATCCCAAGAAAACTTCAGAGAGAGGGTGATTGCATTCAGCCTGCGGCAGCACTGCCTCCTGAATAGCTCCTCCTGTTTTTAGGAACTGTCACACTGAGCCCTCCTTTCAGCCACTCTGCACTGTCTCCACACCTTGCGGGAGACTAGGACGGTACAAGTTTGGCTCCATCATTTCTGAGGCTCCCTTTGAAATAAGTGTAGGCTGCTCTTATATTGCCCAGTAGCTTCTCTTCACCAGAGTACAAGCTCAGCTCCTAAAACCTTTTCTCATAGGTTATGTGCTCCAGTCCCTCATCATTTCAATCTATTCTTACAGGTTTTTCAACATCCTTCTGGCACCTGAGAGTGCCAAACAGAACAGAGTATCTAGGCACAGTCTCACCAGCACTTAGGAGCAGATTACGAAAATTTCTCTCAATCTGCTGGCCACCTTCCTCCTGATGTAGTCTAGAATGTGGATGGCATTATTTGCAATGGCAGCACTCTCCTTGGCCTTCACTTGTAATCCCTTGGTCCTTTGCAGCTGGGTATAAACAGGTATATCTTCACTGACAGATCATACAGGCCCAAGGAATGCACCTGGTGGCATTGGCGGGCCTCCCCACTTCTAGGTGGCATTTGGGATTTGACCCCCTGAGTCCCATTGGTGGTGGCTCTCTGGCCATTTTTCTGTGTCCTGTTCCATGAATCTGAGACAATATGAGAGCTTGGGGAACAGCAGGGTGCATCCAGCTGCTGAGAACTGATGCAAGCATCAGAGGATGGAGCTCAAGCAGTGGTTTGTCTGACCACTCCTGTGACACTGCAGGCTCAGGTAGCACAGTGCTGTCCTGTGCTCTGAGGCACAGATGGTCTGAAAGAGACTCTCTTGTACATGATGGAGCAAAACATCACACACAATGCTGTGACAACTCTATTGGACCAACGAGCTGTCTGTCAGCATCCTGTTTCCAAGTATGGCTAGCAGCAGCTGTGTAGGGAAAAGGTTTAGCTAGCAGGAGGAGGATCACTGTCAGGCCTACCTTTGTAGCTTTGGGACATTTTGAAAATAGCCACAGAGAGGAGTTTGAGCAATCTTTTCCATGACACAGCCTAAATGAAGCTGGATAACTCACAGCTCAAGACATTTGCTGATTTTGCAGCGGCACTCTGAATCCCTTTTCATTGTACACAGGCGCTTGTGGAAATTACTCATAGGTAATTTAAAGGCGGTAAATCTCCAGGTTATTGAAATGTTCTGTATTAATAGTTCATTTTCAAGCACCTCTTGCTTAAGCCTTATTTTTAAGGTGAAGCAAAATATTTTCATTGATCTGAGACTCATTTCTTTGCAAAGAGTTTTTTCTAGATGTGTAACTCCAAATTCCAGGCTGCTTTTCTGGTATGAGTTGAACACAAGAGTTGAATTTTTAAAATTGCCACTGCTGAAGAGACAGAGGAAAACTATAGAATCTCAATAATTCAAAACTTCAGTTGACCCTTCTGTTAAGTTTAGGGGGAGTGGGTTTGTTGTTGTAATGGTCTGGTGAAAGCATTGCCATTCCTTGCTAAGAAGAGTGCAAGCTGCTGAGCTGTGTCATGTTTGCCAAGCCCAAACTTCGAGCTTGGGGGCTTGTGTTCCTTGGTTGGCTAACTGGGATTTTAGGAATAGGACCTATTTTCTGTAAATGATGCCATCTTGACATGATAATGGCCAAAGTGTCAGCCTCCAGATAACAATATTGTTCTTACAGCCTGCTGAAAATGGTGGTTGGTGGCTTGGTCTCTCCTGCTAACCATTGCTTGCCTAAAGTGCAATTAAAGCTGATGTGAAGTCCAGTCCTGAGCAGGAAGCACTGGGAGGTGTGCTACAGAGATACAGGGGTTTCTCCTAAACACTGCTTTCTTCCAAGTGTTGTGTCCTGGCCCTGGCTCCTTTTGCCATGGTATTTGTGCTGCCATCACCGAGGAGGGCTTGCTGCTTATGTGGGCCCCTCCAGGTTCATTAGCTGTGCTCTGCACTGTGTTGAAGTGCTGCTGCTGCAGGACATGAGCTGTGCTTCAGCTCCTGAGAGCAGTTATGCCCAAGGTGCTGTGCCGTGGGACTCAGCACAGGTCCTCTACCTTCATGGTGCAGCTCACTTGCAACCTGGACCCACCACCTGCAAGCCTCTGTGCCAGTCTGTGGTTGGGTAGCAGGGGGCTGCATTTGGGGTCTACCCCCAGCTGCTGTTATTTATGGAAACTGGGCAACTATTTATGGAAAAAAGCTAGCAGAGGGTGCCTTGCCAACCATTCATCTGCTGGCAGTAACCTGAGCACGTGTGTGTGTGCAGTGGTGTTCAGAGGAGGTATGCAGCTGTGGAAACCTGCCTCTGCATGCCCAGAGAACGTGTGAGACCCTGCGAACAGAGGTACTAATGCTCCTCTGCCTTGGCTCCCCTGTGATCTTCTGCAAACAGCCCTGCGGGGAGAACCACTTCATTTTCTGCTCTGCATTCCCTATGCTCACAATACCTGGGGAAAAAATGACAGCTCTCTTTTCTTGAGACTACATGTCAAGTGCCTGGGGCTGTAATGAAATATAGATCTACCTGATGCTGGACATAATACACGGGTGTTTCCTTCTACACTTGAGGAAAGAGCCTGCCATGTCTCTAGCTTACTGCAGCCTACCGCAGCTGGAGGAGAGCCATTCTCTAGCTTCACTCACCTTGCTACCAGACACCTAAAAGTAATAATATGGTGTTCCTTAGGGTGTAGCGAGGCTCCTTGGGAAATAAGATCAACTACAAAGATCAGTTGAGGACTTTAACCAAAGACCCTATTTTGGGGAATTGGCTCCTGACTACTCATTTCACCAGTGCTTGTTTCAGAGCCCCCCCAGTGTCTGTCATGCCTCCGATCTGTGACGTCCTTGTTAAGCAGCTGCAGACATCTGGCACATCGTCCTTTCAGCCCTGACCCATTTAATGCTGGGGAGGGCAGGTGAACACAAGCTGAGCCAGAGCTGACCTGGAGAGGAAGGAAGAGGCAGGGAAACTTGCGTTGCCCGGAAACGCTTTCCGCACTGCGGTGATGGTCACCACCCAAAAAGGGTAGCAGGGAAAACTCTGTATCTGGAGGAGCTTGCCATGCTCAGACAGAGACCCATTCTGCTGCAGCTCCAAGCATGGTTTGAGCCCAGTGTGTGGCTGCAGTACACCAGCTTAATGCCACATGTCAGCCACACTGCAGTAGCCATCTGTGTGTGATGGATGTGTGGCGTGCAGTGGGGTCCTCAGGAAGCTACCTTACCTCCCCATCTTTGCTATTTCCTGTGGCTTTGAGTTTGTCACAGGCTGCGGGCATTGATCTCTGCTCAGCTGCCACGGGTTGGTGAGCCACCAGGCTGCAGAGCTTGGAGCTGCTTGCCCTTTTCCAAAGTGAGGAGTCAAGCTTTGCTGGAAGGAGATGCTTCCTCACATACTGCTCATGAAGGCATTCACTGTGACAGGAGATCACTGAGGTGAATGACTAAGCCCAATTCAAAAAAAGCATAAAATACTTGTTTAAGTGGCCCTTCCAAGTGATCTATCAGTAAATATGCAAAAATATGCACGAACCACGAGGGAAATTGAAGAACCCAGCTTTGAAGTGTTACAACCTACCCTGGCCACAGTGTTCATGAGATATTCTCAATGGACAGGTAGTCCATCATGGTGGAGAGCAGGTTTTTGAGCACCTTTTCCAGACTAGGTAACCTTGGCCCATACCAGGAGGCTGAGCTGCATGAGCCTTGTCCTTAGTCTGTCAAGTTCAACCTGAAACCTCTTCACATAGCTCACATCAGACCAAGACAAAATAAATGCTCCCAGCTCAGGTGTTAGGCTGATTTAATGACAATCTTTCTTTAAAAACAGCATCAACAGCACATTGGTGAAGGTTATTTTTTAAATTGGGTGGCTGAAAAAAAAGGGGAATTACCTATGAGGACTTTTATTAAAAAATTTTTTTTAAAATAGTTGGTAAGGAGTCATCTTTGGTAAATGCCTAGTAGCTGGCTCAACGTGGGTCTTCTGTCTGTCTTTGTGTGTGGGTACATATGGTCTCAGTGGATATATGTGGAGTGGAAGCAGTCCTGTTCTGTAGGTCCCCTGTGCTCAGGTTTGTGTTTGTGTACTGGGAGCGTTAATGAGAACAGACTGCCTTTCTTTCCCTTCGTTCCCCAATCCCATCTGTTCAAACAAAAGGCTGAAAGGGAGAGAGAGCTGAGACCCTGCTGGTCAAGAGGGGATGGATAATAACACATATCCTTGGGCTACATTTCAGCACATGCAACCCTTTCAAGCTGTTCTAAAGCTTTTATTCAGGCAAGAGAAAGAACAACCAATATAAAATACGGATTTTTTTCTTCTTTTTAGAAAAGCTGCATCAGGCCTGAAGGATGCTACATTCCATTCTTTCCCTTTAACGTTTTATAATGCTGGATTATCAAAAAAAGGAGTCTAAACCCATACTGATTATATATTTGTGTGTGTACAGACAGAGAATGATATTGGGCTGGAGCAAGTGACATATGCAGAGAGGCCAGGGATGGCTTAGAAAGTCAATTTTCACTCTGTTTGCACATGGTAACAGTTCCAGATTCGTGTAATTAACTATACATCAAAAGGGTGTGAAGGAAGATATATTCCTCTCCACCTTGGGGATTTGATAGGTACTTTGCAATTCATGGTTAACCCCCCATTCACATATTTGTCATTATGGTCGTGCCAAACAACTCATCTGAAGATCAAAACAGCTTTCTTGGGGGCTGTTACAGCGAGAGCAGCACAAGAGATGGCACCTCGAATCCCAGAGCGGGTACCGAGTGGCAGAGAGGGATGCAGCCCTGGATGGCGGCGCTGGTGTTCAGCCCTCTGCCAGCCATTCCAGGGATGTCATAATGGTTTATGGGAGAAAAATGGTCTCAAATGCCATTAGTTTAATGCTTCATAATGTCGTTGTGTCTGTTTTAAATGCAATCACTGAGCTCAGGGGACACCCAGGACTAAAATAAAAAAAGAGGAAAAGCGCTTCCAGAAATGTAACGATGGAAAAGGAGGCAGGGAAATCTTTGGTGAGTGAAGAAATGAGATTCACTCGTTCTTTTCCACTGAGCAGGTAGCACATGAGTAATTGGTATAGGACGACTTAAGGGATATTCATCATGAGAACTGATTGCACCCAGGTTGTAATAAACACAAAAGTAACATAATCAGTCTGAAGGCAGAGGAGGGTTTTGCAAAACACAAGACCTTATCCTGGCCAAGATTTTCAGAAAGAGTAATTTCAAGTGAGACTTCTAGTGCTGGCTTTGCCTCGTTTTCAGAAGTGGTGCATAACAGATCCCACAGAATGAGTCCACCATCCCCTACCCATCCAGCAAATTTATTGGTGTGTGTGTGTGGGTGCCGAACTCCAGGGTGCACTGTCTCAAGGAGAGGGTGCCAAAAAAAATAAAACATATCAAAAACAGTGAGCAAGCTGAATCTGATCTCTTCACACTCATAGAAATGCAAATAAATAAATTGGAAAAGCAATGAGTACAAGCTTTAGAAATCTTTCTAAGTGTCTCATATCTTATTTCAATCACACAGGTGGAGCTGTTTCCTTAGGGATGAAATCCTCCCTTGGTTGACATCTCCCACTCCAAGTGAGGCAGGTACATGCTCCTCTCAGACAGGAGCTGTTCGGTTTCAGCAGTCATCAGTTATTCTTCTCCTGGGAGGGATTAAACAAGGTGAAGGGATGATAGGACCATCCAGCACTGCTCCTTTGTGTCCTTTTCCTTTGGAAGCTTACCAATTGGGAGCAACCTGCTTCTGTGCATTGATGCTGGCAGCTAATCTAATGTAGAAAATTTACATGAGCAGCACATCCCCTGTCTTCTCGACACCTCTTCTCACAGGGCACCCATCTCACATGTAGGTTGCATGCTGTGGCCGCCCTCATGTCTATCATTAGAAAGCAGACCCTTGAGTCTGGCCTAACTGTGCACCATTGATATATTGCAGGACAGGCCTCTGCTGAATTCATCCATCAAGCAACCGCAAGAAGTGATTTCTACGGATTAATGTGCTGGTGGGTGCATGCAGAGGTTGAAAGAGGAAAGGTTCATGGTAGTAGCTGGCTTACTAAAAAGACAGAGAAATGAATGTGGCAGAAATAGGGTCCTTAGCATTGCAGATAAGTACAGATCAATAGGTTGTTGCTTTCAGCTCTTGTATTTCCTTCCTGCTACAGCTATTGGTGGAAAACAAGAAAAATGAGTTTTCGACAATGCTTTCTACAAGGCTGGTTTTAAGAGTCTGTTCCCAGTGTCTTACAACCCAGCTGAATGTAACTCTGGAGGCTGAGATTTGCCATGGTGGATGTCTCTGGTGGTTTGGGTTGAGAGAGCTGAATTTAATCTTGGAAGGTTAGAGAAAAAGAAACAGATGTATCTGTAGTTTAAAATTGACTAGCAGTGCCTTTCTTTGAGAAGATCTAAAGTTTCTGTGGAGCAGAGATTAGAAATTCGGCTTGAAAGGAGCTCCACTGCAGGGGATATGACTTCTGTCATACGCTGAAAAACTGTCCCAGTTTGGCCAGATTGTGAGTCTCCAAAGAAAACCAGAGTAAATCTCATTGGCACCTGGCAATAGAGTTTTGTCAGAGTTTAACAGCTGAACTGCCTGTCCATCCTTGACATGTATGACCACAGTGCCTGACCTATGCCTTCAGAGCACAGCCCTGAGCTGCATTTTCCTTGGAATGCGCTTAACCATGTGGGACTGCCTTGGTGATGGGTACAACTGCATACAAGTGTTGTGGGAATACAGGTGAGAGGCACACACAGAAAAGTTGCGTTTGCATTTCACCAGTGGCTTGAAGTGTAGCCAGATGGACTTAGAGTATCAGGAATCACAGAGTAAGGAGAAAAGTCAATGAAGTAGCTATTTGCTGTCATAGATGGAATAGATAAAATTCTTCCATTTGTTCCTGATGTGAAATATATAAACTAAGGGGAATGTTTTTCACTGTAGGCCATCAGAGACACTTTTTGTTATCCTCAAATATATTCCCTGGATGTGATGTATCAGCAGGCTTCCGACACAAGGCTTTAGAAAAACGGGGTGTTTGTTGGCAATGTGTTCAACACCCTTTCTAGGAAACATCCTTTCCTTCTACTGACATTCACGTCGTGTTTCATATCTTTCCCTGCTTCCAAGAAAAATAACAGAAAAATTGGTGATATTAAGATACTTAGTTCTGCAGAGGTGGTATTTGGATATGGGAAAGATCATATGAATAAGATGACTGGTGGCTTGGAGTAACTTTGGAAAAAGTTGGAGGTTCCAGATGAACTAGCAAAACTGTCCATTTCTTATGATGGAAATGATGTTCCTGAAAGAGAAGTTAATATAGCTAGGTACGCAAGAAAAAAATATGTTCAAAGAGATATATCAAAGGTGTTCAGGAACTGAAAAAATCAAAGAGAGGAGCCAAAGAAGTTTCATGCTGGTATCAGAAGGTCAGCGGCATCAAGGAAGCTGATGAAGCTTGTCAAATATCTAGGGATGAGTAACAGAAATAGTGGGGTTACCATGTCTGAAATAGTAAGATTACTGTAAACGAAGCATGAACAAAAATACTAGTTTGTGTGAAACTACAAGAAGCAAAAAATAGAGCAAGGGTTGTAAGGCTGGTCTGTATTGAGCATCAAGGGTATGATTTCCGCAATCAAGCTTGTAGACACTGAGGAAGATGTCAGGCCTGGACAGGGCCCCACCACAGATAATTCCTCATCAGGTACCAGCTCTGATAAACAGGAGGATGGTAGCAAGGTTGCAGCACATTGCATGTACCATTGTTCTTGACATTATCCCAAAAGGAAGGCAGGCAAGTAACTATGAGGTGCTCAAAATTAGAATTCAGAGCTGTTGTGTGCCAGCTGTGCCTAGGGTTTAGGGAGGCTGAAGTGAATAAGACTCTGAAGCAAAAGCTGCTCCCATAGATTCTGCTGACTCTGAAAAGGTATAAAGGACCCAGTCCAAAACCAGGAAATTGTCAGCCAGCAAGAAGATTCCAAATGCATGGAAGCAATTTTTCCTGGACACAATATACCTTACACCAAAATGTCTGTACTCCACAATCTATTGGATTGGGTACAAAAGTACTTACTGAGGATGGACACAGACCCAAATTCAGACAGATGATTAGCACTGTTACAGTTCAGAGTGGTGCTTCAACAGTGTGGATTGTCACGTGGTCAGTAGGAAACTGAAGAGCTAGAAAAATCCTGACAAGAACACTGGGAATCAGGGTCCCTGATGACTCAGAAAAAGCCAAGATAAAACAAGTAATACGTGATTCATGGACCCAGGAGTTGCTATTATGCATCTTTATGATCAGAGGTAAAGTTGCAAATGGTGAGATTAGCCCTGCTTCTATGGAAGACAGATACATACATCCAGTGAAGAAATAAGGAGCAACTTCTCACAAAACGAGTGAAAATGAAGCTGGAATGATGCACTCTGTTCTGGAAGGGCCTCAGACAAAGACAGCAGGATCATGAGGAGACAGCTGATGTTACGTGACCACAACAAGCAGTCTTACTGCTGCTTGCCAGCCATGCCAATACTCTCTCAAAGGAGACATTAAGACACAATAGACTCAGCATTGTTGAATCAGCTAATCCAGAGGCTCACTGGATATTTCTGCTTTTTGTAGGTATTTTTTCAAAGTTCTGTGCTGCAGGGATGTCAAGCAGGGATCCCGTTATATGGTGAAGCACATCAGTAACTGCCTTTTGTGACAATCAGCTGTGGTGCAGCACATAGGGAGACTAAGGTCATCCTGTACCATCCCCTTCAGGAAAGAATGATGGTAACCTCCTTGCTTCTGAGTGCTTGCCGAAGGATGCAACCTTTTACTCACACTCCATAACTGGAGACAGTTTCTGCTCTCATAAAGCAGTGGCCAGCAATAAAGCAAGGCTAACTCACAGCTCTGGATCAAAACAGCCTGGGATGTTTGAAAGCTGGCTCCTAGTTTGGTGGATGAATCTAATGCCTTAACAAACTGGCTAACTGCAGATGGGCATACACAGGCTGCTCAGCTCCCTTTTTTATCTCTTTCAGAAGTTACTGCTAGGAACAGTGATTAAACCCCCATGTGACTACTCTCAATCAGTAAGAGCAGGTCTTATTTCTCCAGAAGAATATACCAGAGTGGCTCAGTCACCTCATGGCACTGAGAGAGCACCTGTGTTAGCCAAGGGTTTAGATAATTCTCAGGGTGGGATGAAGCTAGATGGGACTGGTCAGCTTCCCGGACAGGGTAGGACTGGGCAGGTTGCAAATTCTCCTGCTGTGTGGGTCAGACCCTTATACTGCTGACAGAGCATCTGCAGTCTAAACACGTAAAGGGTGGAAAAGGCAAGCATATGTTGTCTCCCAGGAGGATGTGAGACATAGAGAAATACCAGACTGGCTGTGAGATTCAGAGATTTATAGAAATGGCTTTGCTGGTGTCAGTCAAGCCAGAAGCTGCAACTCTTAGAGCAACTCAAGGAGCCACCATGCAAAGGAAGAAGGAGCCAATCTGGTGTGGACACTTCTCTGAGTGTGAAAGTGGCATAACTTCCACATGACAGAAATTCCCCTGCTGAAGATGCTATTGTTTTGAACGCAATTATCTTTTACAAGGTTCTTCCAATCCACCTAATCATCTTTATCTTAATGTGCTTTTCCTTTCTACATTGTAACGTAAAATCCATTTCCTTTCAATTTACTTCAGATCTATCTGCATCCAGATTACTGTAACTTGGACGCATGGTAATTAAATGCGGTTTGTCTGACTAGACAGGCAGTGAATGCTATTACAGCTTGTTTATGCTAGCAAGCAATGCAGGTTTCTCTGTGCCATCCTGCCAGCATGGTTTAACCCTACCCTAGAGAGGCTGTGTGTTAGGCCATCTGCAGGCTTCACCATGCATTTGGTCCGTGGTTCATTGAGTGGCATTGGTAATTAATGCTCCTTGGGTTTCACATTCTGAGATTTCAAAATATTTGTCCCACTAGGATCTTCCTCAATAGTTCATCCTGTGTCAGCTCCCACCTCAACCTCTCTTTCTGTGGGAGTATTTAAGAGACTACTGACAATATCTGCATGTTTTAAAAAGGATACAAGGGTTCTACCCTTTGGCTCTACAATGCAGCCTTGTGCTAGAATCCCTGTGAGACTGACAGGATTTGACCCTGGCCTTGGCCCCATATAACACTCTGTATTCCGGGAGCTTGTTAAATATGTACTCTGAATCCCATTTCATGTTGTACTTTCACCTTTTGGATGCTACTGAGAAGCAAATTGTGTGGTAGCAAGAGTCCTGGATGTCTTGAAATGATACGGAGGAAGTATTATGAGTGTCTGTAGTTCAAGCATGCACTGTAAATGCACCATTGAGAGGTGGTTTAAGAACGATTCAAGAAAAGGTCAAGTGAGGTAAATTCACCTTTACAGAGTAAGGTTCAAATTGGTTAAAATCTCAGATACTGTTACAGGGCAAATGGAGTAGGAAAGTTTGTGCTAAATTGCTTTGCACATTGTTGGAAGATACTTCATGGGTAAAGAAATCTGGGAGGTCTCCCTTAGAAATCCTTTGGCACTGATGAGCCTTGTTTGGGGAATGCTGAACTGGGAGAGACAAGGGGGCTGCTCTGCAGTTTTTAAAGACATTTTCTTTGAAAGCAATGCTTTGTCTGATAGAGCCTGAACTAGAAAGTGTAGCCCTTGAGACAGTCATATGATTACGTAGAGCAAAGTGACTTCAGAATTTAAAGATAATTTCTGAATCTCTGGATCCTTTTTGTGTTCTGTGTCCTCATCAAGAAAACAGGGTGAGTGCCCCCAAACGACTTTGGAAGTCTTCATTCCTAGCAAGACCTGGCTCATACTGGAGGTGGCCTCTGGCCACAAGATTTAGGCTGATCTGTACTGGAATTTTCTGAATAACTACATATGGTGCCTGAGACTGGTTGTTTGTCTGAGACACCTTTGATCACCCAAAAAAGCCCCAGTGGGATGAGCTTAGAAGATGATCGTCCATTCCCCCATAGTTCATGTATACTGCTATTTTCACTCCCACTCTCTTTGTTACTATTTTAACCTCCTCTTCCTTTTCCTTGTTTCTTCCTCATTTTTGAGGCTTGAATCTAAAGTATATCAAAATTTGCTAGGTTTTGATGACCACAATGGCTGAATCTAAACTGTTCAAGTCTCTCAGCAGTCCGTTCTTCTTTCAAACACTTTGCTATATCAATATTATTTAAGGTCTCCTGAGCTTAGATCTTCTTGGGGCAATTCAAGGAATATAAGAAGCTGTGTCCCTGACAAATAGGACCTACCTTTTCAGAAGGCAGTCCTTTCAAAATAAAGTCTGAAAAATATGTCAGGACAAGGAGACTGGGGCCAAACTCAAGGCAAGACCCCATCCTACATTGGACTGTCCTACCATACCATGATTATCTTCAGGATCCTTCTTAGGATTGTTACTCTGATGACAATCATAAGTAACTCCTTTGAGATCATGGAACTGCTGTAAGCTTACCTTTATGTGTTTAACCTCAAACTCCAACCCTTTGACTTTCAGGAAAACCACATTTGTTATGCTTATTGCCCGAGGGAACAAGTCCTCCTCCCTCCCTATCTAAAAGATCTTACTTATCTTGTCACATTGGCCCACTGAAGACTCACCCTACAGACAGCTTTTGTGGACAGCTTTTGTGTTCAGGTCCAAAGAGACCAAGGCTTGAAAGATGTTGACATCAAAGGTCTGTTTCCTTCAGATCATGAAGATGTACACTGAGCCAGACTGAAAATCCATCTATCCCAGCATCCCAGTTCAAATGGGAGCCAAAGCAGGTTCCTGGGGAATATCACAATAGCAGATATATATATATGATACTTCCTGCTAAAAGTCTGCTGCCCTTCAGCCATTTGTGGTTTGAGGAGAGCCTGAGTTGGGAGGAACTTCTACACATTTTAAAATGCTCAGCAGATTTCCATTTTGTGAGCTTCCGTCCTTGAACTTGTATAACATTTCTGCTTTCACAACATCCCAAGGAAGGAGTTCCACAGTTTTACTGCACGTGGTGTGACAGGACACCTCCTTTTGTTTGTTTAGAGCCTGTCATCCAACAGTTTCATTTGACACCTCCTGGTATCAGATTATATTGGATGAGACAGGGAACAACTGATCCCTCTCCACCATCACTTTGTTAACTGGGGATGATGGCTTTCTGTAAAAGCACTGCTGGCTCAGTCCTTTTCACTAAGTCATTTGCTGTATGTAAGCTGTCCCATACTTTGTGTTATCTTTGCTGCCAATCTCAGATGCTTTAGGACTTTTACTTTGTTCTTACTGAGACTGAACCAGAGCTGCACATGGAATTCAGGATACAGACTTACTTTGGTTTTATGCAATGGCATAATGATGCTCTTTGTCTTGCTCACTACATGTTCTGTTCTGTTCTCTCAATGGTGATAAAAATATCTTACATTTCATTTTCTTTTTCCATGACACAAAGACCCAAGCTGATGTTATCATGAAGCAATATATCATAGCTACAAGATCTTGCTTCTGTGCTTGGCTCAGGACTGATCAGTTATATGTGAAGTTAGAAATGTTCTTCCCTGCATGCATCACCTTATCACTTCATTTAGATTGAATTTCTTGTGCTATTTTATCAGTGTCTCACAGTCCTTCCACAATTCTTCATGGTCAGTCCTCGTCTTTATTATCTTGAATTACAAAAGTCCAATACAGCTTTGTGGCTCTATCATTTCTGGGATAGTCTTGAAGCCTGTCTTAATTCTTGAAATTGCTTAAATGGTCAGAAGACCCTTGGTATTGGGAATATTGGGTCTGAAATGTGGGAAAGAGTGGTCTTTGAATGCTGTAACTGCACACAGTGGAATTCTACTTTCTCCTGCTCTGCTCTCTTCTGCATTTCTTTTCTTTCTTGCTTTCTTTCTTTGTGATTACCTTGTCTGTGAGCCCTTGCTGAGCTCTAGCCCTGGGGTTTGCAAATCTTTCTGCCACTTCTAGGCACAGAATCATTTTGAGCAAGGAAACAGAGAATTTCTCTGGAGGATACATGTTATATGACAAACCCCTTGTCTTTTGGTCCTTGAAAAAATGTTACTGTGCCAGTCCATCCCTCTGGCCATGACTAAAGTTGTGGTGATCTCTCCTGAGTAATTTTGTCTAGTTAACAACTCCTTCCAGTTCCCTCCTTGCCTGGTGCCTGTCTGTTCCTGGACTAAACTTGCTTTTAGCCCCCAAGCAAGCTGCTCCTTTTGACTTGCCAGAGCGTCTTCTCCCCATCTACCCATAGCAGCAGCTCAACCCAGCCACTCATATCCTTCTCCGTCCTCACACTTCCTGCTGCCATCCTTTCCTATATTTGCTGCCTGCCTTTTCAGATGCCTTTTATTCCTCATTATGCCTTGGTGTAGACCCCAGGTTCATATGTACACCCCACCATCCTCATGGAGAATCCTTCATGTTATGCCCAGTCACTTACTGATGAGGCCACTCCACCTATGTTTCCTGACTTCTTCTGCCTTTCTTTCACTCCATGCTGCTTTTGCTTTGACTTAAGCACTCCTAATGGCACCTTTTTTCATGCCTTCTTCCAAATCTCCTCTGAATTCCCCACAGAACAGTTTTTCTTCTCTGATCATCTTCTTGTTTCAGCGAGGAACAGCAGAACTGTCACCTGTTGCTTTCTCAGTGACTCTGTGCCCAGCCACTCTGAGAGCAATCATTGCATACATCAATGTTTGTGTGTCTGCACTCATGTCTAGGAACATTTGGGAGAAAAAAAACAGCAAAAACAAGGTGGAGGGTGGGGTGGGGTGGGGTAGATGGGGGTCTTTTATTAATTTGCTAAGAATGCCTCAAGTAAGTAAGTGGGTTTGAGAAGTGTAAGTTCTGTATCATCACCTCTCTGAGATCAGTTGAGTAGAAGTCTGCATGGATGAGAAGTGAGACACCAGCCCTGAGCTGGAGCACCAAGCAGCTCCCTATGGGAGCAAGGACCAGCTGCACTGCAGGGCATGGCCTGGTGGGGTGGCAGAGCAGCAGAACCACCTCTGCACAGTTGTGTCACTCTCAGGGACCTTGAAGGGCAGGGTGGCTGTGGGAAGGCCAAAAGGAGCAGCTGGAAGGAGGGACGCAGGAGCTGCTGTCAAAGCTGGGCTATGGGGACTTGGTGGAGAGCTGTGGTGGGCAGATGAGCTTGCTCTGAAAGGACAGAGGAGGTGACATCAAAGAGCACAGCTGTAAGCTGAGAAAAACAGCAACTTTGTGCTTGCACTTGTGTCTGAAAGTGGACAGGGTCTGAGCTCTCTTTCATTTTGAGCCTGCATTATTCCAGCCCAGTGACTCAATTTATTTCTGTCTCTGCTCCTGACATTTCTCTTTCAGGTGGCTGCTGCATGGTTTTGGGTGGGGCTGTAGGCTGGGGCGACTCATGTTTTCAAGCTCTTATCGGCATCAGTATGATGTTCTGCTTTTCTTTTCTGTCATACGGCATCCCGCTCCCCTCCCCTTCCTCCCCTCCCTCTGCCGGCTCCCAGAGGAGGCGACAGACGGTCCTGTAATTTGGTTCCATTCGCTCGACTGGAGCAACACCTGCCCCCCTCTCTGGGGACAGGAGGGTCTCATCCCAAACCGTGCAAGGAGCCAAAGATGAATCTGAAGCTCACATGCAAATAGAGCCCAGGATAAAACAACACGGTCATTCTGGGCAGGAAACGCAAAATCCGTCACCAGGGGAAGAGGCAGGAAAAACGAAATCAGCTCTAAAGAAATAAATAAGAAGCGCCAAGAGATTGCCTTTTCCTTTTGGGTCGGTTGCTATTGTGGTTATTGATCTGTCCCACTCTGGAGAATAAACTGAGAGTACTGAAAAATAATGGCTGATATTAGAACACATTTATTCACCCTAAAAGAACTGAGTTAATTGGGTTACAGTATTGCTAGATGGACAGATATGCGAAGAGATAGAATGTCTCTGCTATTTCTTCACAGCTATATAATGGTAAAGATCCATTTCTTTGTTGAGTTTCATATACAACATCCTCTTCAACTCCCCACCCCCCATCTCTCTCTCAAACACACATATACTCCCTTTGCTAGAAATACAGCAAAGATATCAAATCACATCCAAGACCCTCAGAATTTATCTGCTGTAAGTATCAGTAGTCATATCCTACCTGGCTCACACACTTTTTAACTCAAGAAATAAGACATGACTTTGTGGCTGGGGAGTAATGTGATCCTGAATGCACTGTACCACGCACTTTGCTGGACAGCGATGGTCTATGCCTAGAAATTCTACCTTTTGTATGTGCATATGTAATAGCAGCAGAAATTTAAGTCTATATTTTGGAATATTTTGTGCTCGAGATCTTTTAATCTCTTAGGAAACTGTATGATACTCAGATACAGTTCCCCCTTAGCTGTACAGTCCTGTCAAAACCATTATGTTTATTTGGAGGAGTTACTTTTGGCTTGCTGTCTGTCCTCGTTTGCTGTATCAGGGTCAGGATCTGTTTCCAGGGTTCAGATGAATGCATTAGCTGCCTTGCTTCCTAATGATACCATGTGAATGTGTATTGCACTGTGTCCCTGTGAGTCCATATAGGCCTGAAAATGTGTCTTAATAGGTGTTATAACCCGGTGCTAGCATGCACTGTATATCCCTTGTGCTGGGATATTCTAGGTTTATCCATTAGAAGTACTTGCTCTCTGTGAATGCTGCAGATTTCCATTCAGTGTTTTATATATTTTATATGATGTTTTAAAGGTTTTATACATTGTATTGAGTCAGGCCTAAAGTCCCTCTTTTAGAGTCAGCTCAAGGTCCAGAGGTAGTGCTCTGCCTCCTTTGCCTTTGAGTGGACTTTCTTGCGTGGCTTGTAGGATAAGCTCCTCTTCAGTTGTGAAAGAAAGGTATGTGAATGTAGCTAAAATACCTGGAAATATTAACCGTGTCTCTCCCCTGCCAATACTTGTAATTGCTGAGTGTGATATAAACTTCCATTCAGCAGTTTCAACACCATTCCTCCTATAGTATTGTCATTCAAGGTCATTCATTCCTTTATTACTGAGGGAACATAGTCATAGGCAAAGTAACTTTGATTATATAATTAGACTTTATTGCTATCTAACCCAGACTTGCAATGAGATGGAGTTAAATTTGTTTATCCATTCTTCATAAATCCAGACTTTTGAGCACTTAGCTATGCAGCCTGTTTGGTTTTTTTTTTTTGGGTTTTGGTTTTTTTTTTAATCAGCCTTGTAGCTTGTGCTCACTACTCAGCTTCTTAAGAATAAAAAAAAGGTGTGGAATGTGGGAGCAAAACTTACATTCTGTTTTCAACAGTCATCAATTACTATATGAGAGTGAGTTTCCTTCTTGGTGCCAGCAGGAAAAACAGAAGTAGTTGGGGTGATGCTCTGGTGGGGACAGGATTTAAACAAGGTGATGAGTGTATGGAAGTGAGACAGGACTTATAGGAAGAAGCAACTTCTTCCATCAGATAAAACTTGGGAAGAAAAGGACACCTCTTCAGGTCAAGTGCCCTGACCCTTCTGCAGGTTAAACTTGAGGTTTGATCCTGTAGATACCACCAAAAACAAGGCCCTTGCTGCCCTATGTCTGAGTGCAGGCAGGCTCTCTGTTGTCTTGGGGATGGTAGGAATGGAATAGCCCATAAGATTTTCTTACTTCCAAACCTGAGCCTGTTCCCACACATCTCCACGCTGTACTCCTCTTTGCTTACAACACAGGGGCCTCTTGGCTTATCACTTGGGCACAGGAACACGTGAGACTCGAGCATTATCTCAACCTGTGCCTCTGGCACGTGTGTGAGACCCCCAGAGGGGGATGTGGGGTTCACACCTACTTACCCTAAAAACTGTGTGCTTGAATCAATTGCCAGTGACTGCAGCCATCATACTCTACAGTCAGGTGTTTCAGAGCACTCTCTTCCCTAAAACATGCATTCCCAATGGACAAGAAGGAAATAATATGTTTATCTTTTTATTAACTAAGTCCTCCCAAATGCCGGTAGCATGAAGGCTTGCCGGGTGGCAGGATTTGTAATATCACTCAGGCAATTACCATCAAACTCAACACAGTGCCCTGATATGGAACCTAAGAAACAAACCTGTCCCAGAGGAAGCCAGCTCCAAAGTTGGTGGAGTTATTTCAGCTCTGAAAGATGCAGAATGTGAAACCTGTGCATTGAACACCAAACCAGTGTGTGCTCCCTTGGGACATGGCAAGCGTATATTTGTAGGAAGCGGAATTAGCAGTCTCTCTGGCAGGTTTTCTGCATGGAGCTTTTCAGCTGGTCAAGTCCACACTTAATTAAATCGCTGTGCAAAGTGTCAGCCATAAAAATGGGGTGGAGGGGAGGGTTTTATCTCTCCAGCAAGTAAGAATGGATGACGCAGCCACCAGAGTCAATAGCAGTATTCAAATTATAGGTAAAATTAACCCCTTGTGGTAAACAAGAGAAGAGTTTAATAAATGAGATGGTCTCACCTTACTCGGGTAATAGCCTGTCTGCCATTGAGTCACTACCTGTTCCATGTTTCAAATGACAAGGTTTGGCCATGAAGCCTTATATAAAAGATTATGGTTGAGGTTTCCTAAAGTTAGGGAAAGGGCACAATATTTTTCCTTGGTTTCAGTAGAATAAGACCTAGTCAGGGAGGGATCAAAGCTGAATTTAAACAAGAGAAAGAAAATCCTGTGCACTCAGGCAGGACAAAACACATACATTTGGGTGGCAAAGCCAGACATTTCAAAGAGTGAGGTAGCAGAACAGGTGCTTGCAAGCATCAGATTGGATTGTACAGCTTGAACTTTGGAACATGTGACCAGATCCCAGTCATGATGAGACTGGCAGAAAGTGACAGCGAGGGTCCTGTGTCTCCTTTGCATTTGGGCAGGGCAGCCAGCTGAGAGTGGCTGGAGCAGGGGAGCTGTGGTGGAGGGACTGCAGTCAGTCTCCCTAGGAAGAGGCAGGTAACCTGTTGAAGCTTCCCACGCACGACTTGAGAAGCCTTTGCAATCCTTATTCATAAGGACATCTCATGTCTGTCTTACAAAAGGACCAACAGGGAAAAATAATTAGGAAAAAACAGCTTTTATTTGATACTTTTATTTATATGCAAAACAGCTCACCATTCATGAGAGATATGAAAAACGCATCAGATAGAAACCAGATTTATCTATTTTCACTACAAAATATTGCATTATATAAAGCAACATAGACACACAAAAAAACCCTGAAAAAGACTAAAATCTTTGGATAGCAGATGTGGTTTTTTTTCTTTTTCTCTTTTGTCCCTAAAATGCGCTTCTTGTTTTAAGAGATTCACAGCAAAGAACATGAAACATTTTCAGGTTATAGAATTTTTTTGGTTGTCACAAAGGAAAGCAGTCCTGGATTTATTTTTCTTTCTTTTTTTTTTCTTTTTTTTTTTAGGAAAAAATGTCCTTTCCTAAAAATATACCACACACATACACACCCACGCTCACTCCCACACACATGCATGTATACGCACACGCACATATACACCCACAAAGAAACTACTTCCCTTATAAACGATTTGCAAAGTACTTTTCAGACGCAACTATAGATCAGAATAACAACAAGTTTAAAAAAAAAAACCCCTCTCCTAGTTAAGTGCTAGTGGTTGTTGATCCCACACAAGGAAAGAAAGAAAAAAGGTCAAGAACAAATGCCTTGATATATATAAAATATACTTATAAACAGGGAGGGAGGGGAGGTTTGTGGTACACAAGTGCAATATAATTGGAGGGAAAAAATAAATTAAAAAGAAAAGAAAATGAACACTGTATTGATCCCAACAAACACTCATAAAGTCAAACATAATATTCCACAGGAGAAAGTGTAAACACCCGACTATAGAAACCAATTGGCACGAAGTATCCAAAGTAAAATTGCCACCACTCTGAAAAATAAATAAATCTTGAAAAAAATAAATTGTCAACTCCTTCTACCATAAATAAAAAATAGTTATTTTTAACTGCACCCATGGGTCACACGTTTAAGGTCACAAGTAGATGTTTTTGGATATATATAAAGGGGCACTTGACAGCCTGAAGAGACAATCCGGTTTTACACTTCTCTTCGAAAAGCGGGCTCTCGACCTGGCGGGAGCCTTGTGGGGAGGGAGCACAAGCAGCGGGGACCCCCCGCCCCGCCGCCCGCCCCGGGGAAGGCGCTGCCCGCCGCGGCCGGACCCAGGGGCGGCGGGACTGGGGGTCCCGGGGCTCCGGGCGTCCGTCGGGCGCTACACGTCCAGCACGTGGTTGAGATAGGAGATGTAGCAGATGGCGAGACGCAGGATCTCGATCTTGGAGAGCTTCTTGTCGGGGGGCAGGGTGGGCAGCAGCTTGCGCAGCTCGGCGAAGGCCAGGTTGAAGGCCTCCACGCGGATCCGCTCACGCGTGGCGTGGGCCGAGCGGTACTTGGCCGTGGCGCGGCGCCGCCGGCGCTTCTCCTCCCGGCTCAGCGGCGGCGGGTGCAGCCCGGGCCGGCCCCCGCCNTGAGCCCGCGCCGCCGCCGCCGCCGCCCCGGCCCTCGCCGCCGCCGCCCTCGGCGGGCTCCGGGTCGGAGACGCAGCAGCTGAGCGCCTGGGCGTCCGCGCCGCCCAGGGACTCCGGGTCGGAGGGCGCCGAGGAGGGGTGGTCGGAGTCCGCAGCTTGGTCCGGGCTAAGCATCATCTTGGAGGGGGCGGAGGAGCCTTCCCGAGACACAGAAGCAGAGAGAGCGGGTCAGGGCCCCGGCCCTAGGATACAGAGGCAGGGCAGGGAGCAGGGACACGGGCAGGGAGACGAGAGGGACATGCCGGTCTGCGCGCCCTGCTCCCGGCGCCAGTACCGACCGGGGCGGGGGGAGAGCCGGGTGGACGAGTCGCGGCTCCTTCAGGGAGTACTAATGAGAGCAATATCGGGGATAAACGATACCCGGTCACTTAACCATCCCCTCTCTAGCGTTTGACGGCAGCTTCAGCGGAATATACTTCCTGCCGTTATTCCCTGAGCTTCCTTGGGTGTTGAAACAGGCCCAGAGAGCAATAGCAGATTTTCTTTTTTTTATTTTTCAAACAAGCCAGTATCCAGTGTCTCAATATTACGGTGATTCCCCTCCACCCCATCGTCGGCCCCCAATTTTAATATTGTCCTTTCTAGCCTGCCAGTTTCTGCTTAGCCGTTTCTCTTTCGGCAACGCTCTATGAGATCCAGGCTACAGACATGATACTTGTAAATACACAGCTCAAGGCTCCACAAATATAACAAGGCCAGTGGGGAGATTTATTTCCACAATCCCTACGGGATCTGATGTATCTGCTAGGCTCTCCCCTGCGCTCTTTTCTCTGTGCTCCTTCTTTATTTCTTTTTCTTTCTTTCCTTTCCTGCTGCTAATTGTGCAGATAGTGATTTGCTAGCGATCAAATGGGAATGTTTGGAGAGTTTCCGTTTCCTAAGCGTGGGATTCAAAAAGAAACAAAACACCAAAGCAGAAGCCAAACTTTTCCATCCCTTTAAATTTTCCCTCCTCTCCCCTCCCTGCGCGAAAAGAGGGGGAGGCTAAATAAATAAATAAATAAATGCGGACGTGCCTTTCAAAAGAAAATTGAATCGTATCTTCTTGCGGCCTCACAGAGCACCATCTGTCATGTAGACAGCAATACAAATCCGAGCGCGTCCGTGGACATGCCGGCATGTAATAAAACAATACATCAGGCAAGTAGTGAATAACCTTGGACACAAATGTGTGTGTGTGTGTGTGTGTGTGTGTGTGCAGCTGGGGTGTCGAGCGAGGTGGGGAGCGACACCGATGGAGAAGGGAACATCGCATCCTCCCTTCCGCCGAATTAAGATTGCAAAGTATTTCCACATAAAGTTTCCAGGGAAAGTCCCAGTCGGGCCTCAAACCCGGTTGGGAAAAATAAACTATTATTATTGTTGTTAACAATAATAATAGCAACACGGGCAGGAGGAATTCTTCCCAGGCAGGGCAAGAGCCAAGCCTCCCCCAACGGGGCGAGACGCAGGGCACGCGTGGCGGGGCAGAGGGGCTCCGCCGGGGGCCGAGGCTCAGCGCTCCCCGGGGTGCGCCGGGAGCCGGGACTGGGGAGGGGGAGAGGAGAGCACTTCCTTCTCTGGGAAAGGGCCGTCTCTTGCCAGGGCCGTCGAAAACGCTTCCTCTTCGATTTTTAATAAGGACTGTTAATCAGGCCCAAAAGACAGGGGTAGGGAAAAAACCCTTTAGCGCGCAAGTCAGGTATCAGTGATCTCGTAGGGCAAAAAGATAAAGAGGAAAGGCTTAAAATCACCTTCCAACTGGCATCCAAGTGAGGGGGCTTATGCAGAACCACGCTACAAAGGAGGATTTGCAGGGCGATTGTACGAAAACGGGCAATTAAAGCAGTGGTTCCTGAAGAAAGTTGCTTAGAGGTTTCTCTACGGTGTGTGCTGAATTTTTCGCTTTGATTTGTATTTATCTCTACTGTGGGGTTTGGCGAGCTGATCCGGAAAAAGGCTTTTTTCTCCCCCTCTCTGTTGTTTTTATTATTATTATTATTATTATTATTATTATTATTATCATTACAGTAAGCCTATGCCTCATGCTACCTGCAAAAGGGAGAGATATTGTTAAGGCTGCTTACCTCCGTGGAGTCGTTTGGACAGCCTCTCTCTCCAGGTCCCCTCGCCCCCTCGGCGATTCCTTTACAGTTCAAATGACCCTCCGGGAGCGGAGCATGGAAAAATTAAAAAATCAAAATCAAATAAAATTAATTACGAGCGAAAAAGTGTCCGGCTCGAACGGGGAAAGGCAGATCTCATCCCTCGCCGCGGCCTCCAGCGCTCCAGAGATAGGAGATGTTACACTGTCGTGTTTGTTTGCGGAGTATAAATAACAACTTAAGTTACTTACGATGCATGAGGGGAGAAAAAGCGTTTCCCCATCAAAGTCCTCCTCCGCCCGTTTGTCCGGGGCAGCGGCAGCAGCGCACCGGCGGCTTTGGCCGGTCGGTTTTAGAGAAGGAAAAGTGCCCTCTCCCCCGCTTTTCTTCCTCCTCTTCCCCGACCGCGATAAATAACAAAAGGGATGCGGCAACAGCACGGTCCGGGATTATTCCCGCTCTCCCGCCCCCTCAGCCTCTCCTTCCCCG